>JAWNOE010000186.1:1297500-1412072 GCA_035046095.1 Drosophila pseudotakahashii | reverse complement strand
ATATTAGTGCCCCAGTCCTGAGAAGGACTTGGGCCGAGGAAGTTGCGTCCTGAGCAGGCACGCTGGCTGCCGGATAAGCTCGCCGTATTTGGGGTGGGTTCTTTGGAAGCCACTTCCTCTTCAACATAATGAGAATAAATTTATCGTGCCTGAAAAATGGATAGAATTCGTAAGGTCCGTTGGTCTTCTGTCTGCACTGCCCCACAAGCTCAGCTGTAGCTTGATCGTAACACGATCGGGCTGTGTTTCGGCCACATTCCCTCCCCTTCACACTTCGTGTGCCAAATGGATCGTCGCGGGCCGCGCAATACGATCCCCTAATGTCGCGGTCGTCAGTCAAAAGTTGTGTCACTGTTCTTGACTCCTTCTTCCATGTTTACCAGCTCCCCCTCCTTTTTAATCGGTTTCTACCAACACCTTATGAGATTCAATTCACATTATAAATTTATTGTAAAAAAAGGTTTTGTGTAAGTGTGCATGATGATTGACAGAAATATATAATAGGTGTAAGTGTGTTGATGATAAAAAAAAATATAAAAGAGAGTAAATTAAATATAAAAAATGTTTATGAAGACTAATACTAAAAGTATCAATATAAAGATTATATAAAAGATATGTATAAAAATATAAATGTTGTGTTCCTTTGAAATTATGGTGATTATGTATTGTTTTCTTTTTGTTTTGTTTTTGTTTTTTTTTTGTTTTATTGTGTGTACTTAGAACAGATTAATTATCTTTATTGATCATAAAAATAGTGACATCACCTAGCAAACTGTTGGAAATGAGTTCTGAATATACTCGTACATTGGGTACCGCGGCTACTATAATAGCTTTTTCTTGTTTGTTGCAATGAATAAATGGAGAGAAATCTAGACAGAAGGTCTCAAGGTATAAATTCTCCAGTTCTGTTACGGATATTGGTAGATTGACTTTGGATAGCAAATATTTTACTTTAATAGCGAAATGAGGTTCTCTTGAAAGAGTAGTTAACATCGCCTGTGTTGTGATCATGGTGCAATTGTACATATATATTTATATTTAGAGAAAAATGAATATATAGAAACTTACTCATTGATATCCTGGCGATGAGATCTCGACGCTCTGGATCATTTCGGTTGTAGATAAATATTAAATTGATTATATATATATATATATATATGGAATTAGTGCACTTAAAAATAATATTTATGGGTAATATATATTTTGGAACATCGCGCCTTTCGTGTAACTATTATAAAACTCTTAACAGACAAATAAAAACTATAAGCATATGGAGGAAATGAAAGAAGCGGCACTCGGTCATCCAGGTGAACTTTACTGCGGGAACTTCTCAATGAGCTTCTTATTACACATGCACGTTTGTGTGGTGGCTGATTTTGTTTGGGTTTTCTGTTCTGTTACTGTTATTTATTTGTTTTAATTTATTTTATTGTTAGCGTTGCGGCCTTTGTTGTAGTTGTTCATTGAAGTGGCTGACAATTCTTTGATTTATTTTTTTTTTTTTTTTTTTTTTTTTGCACTTAATCCCGGCTTTTTTCGGGCCAGTTAGAGGCGGCGGCTACGATCCTCTCTAGTTCGTGTCCATGATCCCGACGGCGTTGTACTGTTTTCTTGTACATTCGGAGTCCTCGGAGGACTATAAGTAGCACTAGTAACCCGGCAATTAGACACAAGACATTAAAGACTTTCACGATTTCGTCCTTGTGGTCTATCACTTCCACATTGTTTATAACGTTGGCAGTATTGCCTTCCGCTTTTGAAACTTTGGACCCCATTTTTTTTTATCTTTGGTCCTTAAACGGTATCTCCGTGAAACGCGAAACAAGGATTCATGTTCACTGTGTTGAACTTTCCGTCGAACGTATTATTTTTGTTCTATGCGCTCGATTGGTATTATTGCCGGCCGTACCTGCGAATCTGACTGCCTTCTCCGTAGAGCTATAGTTCTTTTATACCGTAGTTAGAGCTTTTCTTTTTGCTTCCGGGTTCTTATTTTCGTACCTAAGTGTTCCCATCTAGGTACTCATTTCCCCTTGCTCTAGCTAACTGGCCCGCTTTGGATTTAGCTAGCGTCAGCTTTCGGGTTCATTTCAGTCTCTCGTTGCTTTAACTGACCGATATATTATTCCATTGAATTGCTCAATTGGTGCATTATATTGCATTGTGCAAAGCTGGTCTTTCTTCCTTCTTTCGCAACTTTAGAGATTGTGGCTTCTGCTGTCCCCCTTTTTGCCTCGCTTCCCGCCATAACCGGCACTAGTAACAGGCTCGATGTCGTCGATGCGGATTCCGTATGCCTACGACAGGCGGTTACAGGGTGCTTTTTTTTTCTCTTTTTTTTTCTCCTTTTTTTTTTGTGCCTGAGTCCAGCCCAACGTGTGGCCTCGACCCATACCATGAGATATAGAGTCTCGTGCTCTATTGACTGAGCTAGCCGGGCTATTTTTTTTTGTAAATAAAATTGTGAAAAAATTGGACTATTGATTTTTTTTTCTTGGATATTTCATTTTACTTTATTTATTTATTTATTTTTTTTTGTTTCTGTGTTACAAATGCGCGTATTGCTACGTATTACAATTTAATACAAAGCGGAATATCGCCGTCTTAATCCGAATTCCGGCCAGATGGGTTCCTCAGCTTCCCGTTCAGCTTACTCCCGTTCAGCTTGCTTCCGCTGCCGCTCCTCCGTCCGGTACAAGACCATTCCCCGGTCGATGCTTCTCCGCCTGGTGACGGCGAAGTTCGGGAACACAGGCGCACGGAACAAGCCCTCGAATACAGCCGCGTCCCGTTCGGCCTGTTCCGTTATCTGTCGGTGGGTCTCGTCCCACTCCTGCCAGTGCAGCAGGTCCTGCTCCTGACGCTTCATTAAGATTTTGAGCCAAAACAGCTTTGGCTCCGGTTCCGACAAGACTTTATCGAACAGCAAGCCGTTGACCCGGAGGACGTTCAGCAACTCCACCTCCTCCCACTAAACGCTACGCAGGGCGTCTGCCATCTCGTTGGCAAAATCCTGGCTTGGGAAGGGCTCCCCTTGCTCCCTCCACTCTCTCATCTGCTCCGTCAGGCGTCTTCTTATCACCAGAATTTCCTTTTGCCTCGAATCCATGTCTACTCTCTTTGCCGTTCTTGCTGGTTCTGCCCGGTTGTCAGGCGATGAATAAGTCTTTGGCGTGATATATACCAATACTTTTGCCAACTCCGTTTCCTAATTCATACAACGAATTCCCTTGTCGTTTAAGTATGACACACCGAACTCGGTTTGGCCCTAACTTTGCATTATACCCTTCCGCTCGGTTACTTTGCCGGTAGTTTTTTCGGTATACCACTTGTCCCACTGCAAACTCAACTTCTCTGCTGCGGGTATTATAGGTCCTTTCCGAATTCTCGTGTGCCCGGGTTAAACCGTTACTCACTCGATCTCGGGTTAACTCCATCTTGTCCGCTAAGCACACTACTTGATCTGTTGCTGTGACCCCGCCAAGGCGTCGAATTATCGCTTACGCATTTGCGTGTGTGACCATCCGGGTCCCAAACATCGCAAGTATGGTTCCAATCCCAACGCTCGTGATAGCCACTTCTCAGAGTACACGCTATTCTGACACACCATCCCAATCCCGCTGGTCTTTCTCAGTTGTTGCCCGGAGCATTTGCAATATGGATCGATTTACCCTCTCAGCTGCATTAGCTTGTAGAGCATAGAAGCCAGTTTGTATGTGTCGAATTCCATGCTTTTCGAGCAGTTCTGCGAATTCTTGGGCGACGAACTGCTTGCCGTTATCGGAGTGTATAAACTCTGGCACTCCAAACTGATGAAAAATTGACTTCTCCAGAAAGCTGACGACTCCTCCAGCGGTGGCTTTCCGCATTGGTTCTAACCAAACGAACTTAGTAAAATGATCTAGACATACAAAGATTACGGTGTTTCCAGATTTTGTTCTGGGGTATGGCCCCATGAAATCAATATATAATCTTTGCCCAGGGCGTTCTGTTATGATTTGTTTGCCCATTGGGGGTCGGTTCGTTTTGTTGGCAGTTTTGCTGACTTTGCATACTTCACAATTCTTTACTACTTCTTGCACGCTGACTGTCATGCCGGGCCAGTATTTTTTCCAGTGTTTTGTGGATTCCTCCATGACCTTCCGTCTTGGCGTGATGAGCTTGGAAGGCAATATCCTGCCTAAGCTCTACAGGAACCCACAGTTTCCAAGCTCGGTCTTCGCTTATCACTTCTCCCGACCGGAAGCCTAATCGCTTGTTCACGTAGCCTTCAGATACCTGAATGTCTGGTGTCTTTTTTGCGTGCCTCTTCACTGCCAGAACCAGCTCTCGGTACTCTTTTGACTGGAATGCGTCCGCCTTTAGATCCACTTGGATTTCTGCTGGGTCTTCTGTAGCTATCTCGTCCATATGTGTTCTCGAGAGCGCGTCGGGGACTACGTTCAGTGCCCCTTTCCTATGCTCAATCTGGCAATCAAAGGCTTGCAATTTTAGACTCCACCTCTGTAGTCTTCCTGACAAATCTTTTTGTCCCATGAGCCATTTCAAACTATCATGATCCGTGATCACCTTAAAAGGCATACCTTCTAAATATGGTCTGATTTACTGATACTCAAAATCGCAGCATAACACCCAAGCTCTGTAATGGAATAGTTTCGCTGGGCTTTATTCAACTTTGCAGACATGTAGGCGATTGGATGTTCCCGGCCGTCTTCGTCGGTTTGAAATAACACTCCTCCTACTCCAGTTATGGATGCGTCACACTGGATTGTGAACGACTTGGAGAAATTCGGTGTTACCAATACTGGTGCGGAAACCATGCTGCTTTTCAAGGCCTCAAACGCTTTCACTCCTTTTTGGTCGAGTTCATATTTCTTAATCCGATCCATTTTCAGACTCTCATGGAGCGGCGCCGCCGTTTGTACGTAATTCTGAATAAAACGCCGATACCATCCTGTCATCCCCAAAAATCTCCGCATTTGCTTGGCGGAAGTGGGCTGCGGAAACTCCTGAATCGCCTGTATTTTTGATTGGTCTGTTTTTATGCAACCTCCGCGTACAATACACCGCAGATATTTAGCTTGGCTGTAGCAGAATTTACTTTTATCTACATTAATCGTCAGCTTTGCCCTTCTCAAGCAGTCACTAACCTGCCGTAACATATTTAAATGTTCCTCAAACGTAGGTGAACACACCAGCAGATCATCGAGATATACAAATACATGCTCCCGTAGTGAAGCTGGAATAACTTTGTCCATTAGTCGGCACATTCTCTGTGCTGCATTGCATAAGCCAAACGGCATAACCGTAAACTGATCAACGACCGACCTGGCACCGTGAAAGTTGTCTTCTCCCCGCTCTTGGCTTCTAGGTTGTATTTGCCAGAAGGCGTCTTTCAAATCGAATGCCGAAATATAATATGTTCTTGCACCCGACTCAATAAGCCTTCAATGTGCGGTAACGGATATGCATATTTTATTGTCCGGGAATTTACTTTGCGCGCGTCCAAGCAAAGGCGGTTTTTCGTGCCTTTCTGCACCAAGGTGACTGGGGAGCTCCAGCTACTGTTACTTTCCTCAATCACTCCCAAACTTAGCATTCGATCAAGTTCGGCAAACACCAGCTGTTGTTTTGCTGGCGCAGATTTTCCTAGGTAACTTCTATGACATGTTCTTCTAAACCAGTCTTCCCTAAGCCCATGTCTGAACATGATGGAAAGGTTGCCACCAGTTGGTTTAAGATGGTTTCTTGTTCTATCGAGAGTTTATGCGGAGTGTATGCGGTCTCCTGCCGTGCCGGCTTGTCTTCTTCTATGGGTGGCACTGGATCTACCTCGGCTACCCGCAAGTAGCGTTGTCCTGGTAGCGGAAGCCCAAACTCCTCCCAGAACTCAATCCCAAAATAAAACGATTGCTGTAAGGCTGGCACTATCAAGAACTCTAGTTCTTTCGTTTCTTCTTCCCATTCTACTGGTAAGGTGATCATGCCCGTAACCTGGGTTTTTCCCCCGCTAGCGGTTTGGACCGTCTGCTTTGTTAGCTTTTTCACTTTCTGTTCTCGCCCTCGCAAAAACACCTCCGCTCCTTTTCCAATGCAGTTGGCGCTTGCTCCGGTGTCTAGTAACGCGACTATCTCCTCGCCGTCTACTCTAGTCTTGGCAAACAAGCGGTTGTCGTTTTTAAGGCTGACAATGGAAGCCACTAATTTTTTCCTAAATTCCCGTGTGGTATCCATAGAATGATGTAGGTGTTGAAGCTTCTTGTCCTTCCGGTGCTGTCTCTCGTCCTTTTTTTTATCGTCCGGGTTAAAGATTCGTGCGCGAGCCGCCTCATACTCCGTCTTCCGCTGCTGAAATGATTTATGCGGAGAAATCTGCGCCGGGCTCGCTATCGTGTTCCCGTTTTCCTGACCGGGCTCCCCTGCGTCCCTGGTCAGACCTTTCGATAAAAAAAGGAGCCTGCGTTGAGTGATACGAGTCACTTTTGCCACAGTAATGACACTGTGTGTCATGGAACCGGGCTTGGCATACGGTCCCGTCTGCTTGGTTGCGGTGGCGATAGAAATCGGCCGGCTTGTTGCACGTGTAACACAAGTATGTGTGAAACGGGGATGAGCACTCTCCTTCTGCTTCTGGTCCGTTCCCTCCTGCGAAAACTTTCTTGTTTGCATTTTGCCGGAATGGGTTCATCCTGCTCGGTTTTTCCGCCTTCGCTCCCTGTGATCGTCGGACTTTTTGGAACGCCTCAAGTTGGTACTCTTCTGATTCGCTGTCTTCTTCCGACTCGTTGAAAATCTCGTTGACGTGTCGCGGCCGTGCTCTCTTATCTCTTATCCACTTCTCCAACCGTCTTCCCTTCTTTTTGAACTCTGCTAACGAATCTATTGGAGAAGCCAACATAAATGCTCCGAGTTGGGAGTTCAAATTCTCTTTCAAAATCTCCACCAGGTCTGATTTCGAAATTTTCCTTCGCATCTTAAAATGTAGATTGTGCCGAGATGTAATCGTCCAAACTCTCATTATACCCCTGGTGCCTCTCCACCAGATCTTTGATGGTAACATAATCGTTTTCCGAGGCTGAGAACGCCCTGGTCATTTCTCGTGTCAGCGAAAAGTAGCCGAATTCGTACTCATCAGCTTTGTCTTCTAACAGTTGCCAATACCACTTTAAGGCGGGACCTGTGAGTAACACATGAAACTCTCTGAACACCTGTTCCTCCGTGCACCCGTCTTCTTCTTCATCTTTTCCACCCGAAACAGAAAACTCTCCACGGACATACCCCTGGCAGTGCCATCAAACTTGAGATTCCACTTGTCGAGTCTGTCGTTTTATTTTCCAGCTGATCGACTAATTAGCTGTGAAACTTCGTGCATACTAGTAGTCTCTCACCTCTCTCGTTCATTCGGAGTAGGCGGATCCCCTGAAGCCTGTCCAGGATATCTTGGTGGTTCTGATCCTGAACCCATCCCGTCGTGATTCCTATGTCTGGTATCTCGACCATTTGCTGTTGGTTCTCGTCCCCTTGCTAGTTGTGGAGTGGAGCTATTGCCTCCTGATAAGTTTCCGGATCCCTGTGCTTCGCTTACTTCAGCGACTCGCAACTGGAGATTTATCATTTGTGTGTTTAACTCTGTGATCTGCGTTGCGAGTGTTGCCTTTAGTTCGTTGCCTTGTATAATAATGGCTGACATCATCCTCTCCAGCCTACTTTCGGAAGTGGAATGACGTGGCCTTGCTCCTGTGTTTGGGAGCATGCTGGACCTTCCTTGCGGTTGGCCTAGCCGGTTTGTAACTCCCCCTACGGCTTCTAATGAGTCGTCCATCCCTGAGTTGTTGTATTCCGCCAGGCTTCCCAAATTATCGAGCTTACTGCTGAAGCTCACCGATTGATTGGGTGCTGAATCCGTTGAGCGGCTGGTGCTCGCTTGCTCCTGATCTCTTCTACTACCGCTTATTCTAGCTTGACCAGCCTGTCTTGCCGCTAATGTGGATGCCCGTGCCGACCTAGTCAGAGGTAATCTTAACGCCACTTGCTTTCGTTTCCCTGCCATTAATGTCCACTAATATACTCCACTCACTAGCTTAGCTCGTATCTGACCTACCTTACTTTATATTCTCCTACGTTTAGCTTGTGCCGTGGTAATAAGAAACTGACTGGCACGCGCCCTTCAGACGATCAAAAAAAACAAATAAATATTCAAGAATAAAAATATTTGAGGTAAATCTTCAAATTACCAAAGTGACGGTCAAAGACGATGACGACTATATACGTGTATGTGGACGTATGGGTGTATTTATGCTGACTATACTTTTCATGCATAAGCTGTCTTTCAATGGACAAAGACTTGAAACAAATATGAATCAAATTTTTAAGTCGGGTTTGCTGGTATGATTGGGTATATACGGGTCAAGAAACCGTCCGAAATTAAGCCCCCGAATCTACAAAAAACCCTACCCAATAAAAATCCATGAATGAATTCAACTGGTCTCCACCGGAGCTACCAGTTCCGCCCATGTCCTACTGACCCCTTCCGAGGACTACAGCCTCCACCGCAGTGCTGATTCCCCGTAGAAGGTACTGTCCGAACCCCCTCCCCCCAGTCATCGGAAAACAGCTAAGCTCACTCATAGACAGACGAAAAGAGCTTTATTCCAAGACACTAGGAACTGCCTCGCTGCTTCCTCTCTCTCTGGTCTCGAACCTCTCGAGCGACCTGGTCCTGTGCCTAGTACAAACGGATAGCGTCGGCCAGAGAGATACAATTCGAGATACAGACTCGAACCTCTCGAGCGACCTGGCATAGCCTAATACAAACGGATAGCGTCGGCTGTATGGATCCGGTCAGTACGCCCCCTCCCCCCCCCCTGGTCATGAGAACGCTGATCAGCCACGTAATCGCAACATCCTGACACCGCCAGTTGTTACGCCGCAGCCTTTGCAGCCACTCAGCTTGATCTGGACTCGAACCTCTCGAAATACCTGGCCAAAGGAAGCCCTTGAATTTAAATTCCTACAAAAAAAAGGTCGGTCTCGCACGTAGTGTTTTAATAATATTATAAAAAGGAATTCTCATATTTCTCTCCGAAATTCTTAGTAAATTTTGCCATGTTCAAACAAAGGATATCTATTATTAAAAAAAAAACCAAAGTATAAAGTCATTCCCCTATTCTGAGACAAAGTCCTGATGGTTCAGATCTGACTGTCGCAGAAGTTGTGGACTTTACATTTTAAATTTTTTTTCCAATGTATTATTGTAAGAAAACTGACGCTAGCCTTGGTTTAAACTACTTATCTCCCTTGCTTTAACAATAGTCAAACTAAAGTTTGGTATTCAAAGGTGGAAGTTATACAGAACTAAGGTACCCCTACTCAAACACCATAGGTATCTAAATGGTGGACCCTGCCAAAATTTCTTAAAGAATATACAAAATTCCTGCGTTGGGCGCCAATTCTGTTACGTGGGCATATTAGTGCCCCAGTCCTGAGAAGGACTTGGGCCGAGGAAGCTCGCCGTATTTGGGGTGGGTTCTTTGGAAGCCACTTCCTCTCTAACATAATGAGAATAAATTTATCGTGCCTGAAAAATGGATAGAATTCGTAAGGTCCGTTGTTCTTCTGTCTGCACTGCCCCACAAGCTCAGCTGTAGCTTGATCGTAACACGATCGGGCTGTGTTTCGGCCACATTCCCTCCCCTTCACACTTCGTGTGCCAAATGGATCGTCGCGGGCCGCGCAATACGATCCCCTAATGTCGCGGTCGTCAGTCAAAAGTTGTGTCACTGTTCTTGACTCCTTCTTCCATGTTTACCAGCTCCCCCTCCTTTTTAATCGGTTTCTACCAACACCTTATGAGATTCAATTCACATTATAAATTTATTGTAAAAAAAGGTTTTGTGTAAGTGTGCATGATGATTGACAGAAATATATAATAGGTGTAAGTGTGTTGATGATAAAAAAAAATATAAAAGAGAGTAAATTAAATATAAAAAATGTTTATGAAGACTAATACTAAAAGTATCAATATAAAGATTATATAAAAGATATGTATAGAAATATAAATGTTGTGTTCCTTTGAAATTATGGTGATTATGTATTGTTTTCTTTTTCTTTTCTTTTGTTTTTTTTTTTTTGTTTTATTGTGTGTACTTAGAACAGATTCATTATCTTTATTGATCATAAAAATAGTGACATCACCTAGCAAACTGTTGGAAATGAGTTCTGAATATACTCGTACACCGCGGCTACTATAATAGCTTTTTCTTGTTTGTTGCAATGAATTAATGGAGAGAAATCTAGACAGAAGGTCTCAAGGTATAAATTCTCCAGTTCTGTTACGGATATTGGTAGATTGACTTTGGATAGCAAATATTTTACTTTAATAGCGAAATGAGGTTCTCTTGAAAGAGTAGTTAACATCGCCTGTGTTGTGATCATGGTGCAATTGTACATATATATTTATATTTAGAGAAAAATGAATATATAGAAACTTACTCATTGATATCCTGGCGATGAGATCTCGACGCTCTGGATCATTTCGGTTGTAGATAAATATTAAATTGATTATATATATATATATATATATATGGAATTAGTGCACTTAAAAATAATATTTATGGGTAATATATATTTTGGAACATCGCGCCTTTCGTGTAACTATTATAAAACTCTTAACAGACAAATAAAAACTATAAGCATATGGAGGAAATGAAAGAAGCGGCACTCGGTCATCCAGGTGAACTTTACTGCGGGAACTTCTCAATGAGCTTCTTATTACACATGCACGTTTGTGTGGTGGCTGATTTTGTTTGGGTTTTTTGTTCTGTTACTGTTATTTATTTGTTTTAATTTATTTTATTGTTAGCGTTGCGGCCTTTGTTGTAGTTGTTCATTGAAGTGGCTGACAATTCTTTGATTTAATTCTTTTTTTTTTTTTTTTTTTTGTTCTGCACTTAATCCCGGCTTTTTTCGGGCCAGTTAGAGGCGGCGGCTACGATCCTCTCTAGTTCGTGTCCATGATCCCGACGGCGTTGTACTGTTTTCTGGTACATTTGGAGTCCTCGGAGGACTATAAGTAGCACTAGTAACCCGGCAATTAGACACAAGACATTAAAGACTTTCACGATTTCGTCCTTGTGGTCTATCACTTCCACATTGTTTATAACGTTGGCAGTATTGCCTTCCGCTTTTGAAACTTTGGACCCCATTTTTTTTTATCTTTGGTCCTTAAACGGTATCTCCGTGAAACGCGAAACAAGGATTCATGTTCACTGTGTTGAACTTTCCGTCGAACGTATTATTTTTGTTCTTTGCGCTCGATTGGTATTATTGCCGGCCGTACCTGCGAATCTGACTGCCTTCTCCGTAGAGCTATAGTTCTTTTATACCGTCGTTAGAGCTTTTCTTTTTGCTTCCGGGTTCTTATTTTCGTACCTAAGTGTTCCCATCTAGGTACTCATTTCCCCTTGCTCTAGCTAACTGGCCCGCTTTGGATTTAGCTAGCGTCAGCTTTCGGGTTCATTTCAGTCTCTCGTTGCTTTAACTGATCGATATATTATTCCATTGAATTGCTCAATTGGTGCATTATATTGCATTGTGCAAAGCTGGTCTTTCTTTCTTCTTTTGCAACTTTAGAGATTGTGGCTTCTGCTGTCCCCCTTTTTGCCTCGCTTCCCGCCATAACCGGCGCTCGTAACACACAATAAAACTGCATTTTTACATTTCCAAAATCTTTAAAGGTGTGGGCGCCAGACACCTTTCAAAAAATGAGGGGGCGGTTAGAGGGGGCGTGGCACCTTTTTGAAATAAACTTGCGCTGCGTAGGAACTCCAAGAATATGCATGCAAAATGCCAATCCTCAAGCTTTTATAGTTTCCGAGATCTCAGCGTTCATACGGACGGACAGACAGACGGACATGGCTAGTTCGACTCGGTTAGTGGTCCTGATCAAGAATATATATACTTTATAGGGTCGGAAAAGCTTCCTTCTCCCTGTTACATACTTTTGCACGAATACAATATACCCTTTTACTCTACGAGTAACGGGTATAAAAAGGGTTCTTTGTTTTTCTATCACATCATGAAATGTTAAGATTGGCTATCTCTGTGCGCTCCGTTTTGACAACGAAAAATAAAAGAGCAATAAATTATTGCTAAACTCATTTGATGGTTTAGAAGTCTCCTAAAAATCGGACGACTCTGTCCCTGATGTTGACAATGCGGTTCATTACCATGCCGAATTTTTAAATTCTTTGAATCTAGCAGGGATTCCGCAGCATAATCTGTCTCTTAAGATTGGAGCACCCGAAATGTTATTGCGAAATTTAGGTTCCCCAAAGTTATGCAATGGGACAGGATTGCAGATAGGTCTTCATAAGAATATAATCGAAGCAACAGTATTTTCGGGATACTATTAATACCATCCGGTCTGCCTTTTCAGTTTAAGAGGCTACAATTCCCTTAAAAAGTTTGCTTTGTAATAACTATAAATTAATCGCAGGGGCAGACTTGGAAGTTGGACTTGGACTTGGCTGGACTAGATCTTAGAGAAGATTGCTTTTCTCATTAGCTCTGCCAGAAGCCTTACTCTCGATCCTTAAGGATCTTCTAAAAATGTTTTTTACACAGAAGTTTTGAAAGTAATCATATTAAAAAAAAGTTGCCATTTTTCTGGAAATAAGAAAGTCCTGACAACCGTACTCCAAACTAATTTTAAGCGAACGAAGTCGCTTCGGGTATAGCTAGTATTTCATATGAAATAACTCCCGAAATTTGTGGGGCCTTTTTTCATTGTTTTGTATTGCCGCCTTTTTGGGATTGCGGAGGTATTTGGTTTTTTTTTTTAAATTGGGGAATTATTTAATATGAAATAACTCCCCAAGTTTTGGGGCCTATTTTCATTTTTATTTTGGGGACTTATTTCTTGGGGAACTATTTCCAACACCCAAAAAAAAAAACGCTTAGTGAAATCAAATATTTTTATAGTTGACTTAATTTACTACTTTTCATAGTAATAGGAAGCTAGTTTCGGCCAGCCGAAGCTTATAAGCCCTTGCAGATACCTATAGTTTAATGTTTTTAAGTTGTCTAAAATCAAAACGCCTACTTCCTACAAAGTTACTATGTATTTTCTTATATTTGTTTACTTATTCCTATGGGAGCCTTAAGATATAGTGGTCCGGTTCTGCTTGCTCCGTCATATTTTATTTATTTATTTATTTTATAAGTCATCCCAACGCTACAAGCTTCGAGCTTATTATTAATGCGCTAGTCACAAAAACGTATCAATCAAGGTAAGCATATTTAAACTTATTATCTAATACAGCACTCATATTTAATATTTAATATTTTGGTCGCTTTAAATTTATTATATTTGGTTATTATGAAATAATTATTGAAAAAAACATTTTTAAGGGTTTTTAGGAATTTTAACTTTTAAGGTGTGAGATCAATTTTAATTTAAATTGCGTTGCGCTGCTTATATTTTTGATGCTATTAGGTAACTGATTCCATAGTCGAAGAGAGTATACGAAAAATTGTCTTTCTGATAGCAGAGACCTGTGCCTGACTGAAGTGATATTGTTTACCCTTCGTGATGTTGTAAATTGTAATTTTTCGTATAAGTAGGATGGTTCTTTATGAATAATAATTTTGTGTAGGAGAAGTTGTTCTCTAAGTTTTATCCAATCTATTAAGTTTAGGTCAAAGATTTTATATGTAAAGTTAGAAACATGGTCCGCCCTGCGTAAATCAAAGACAAAATGAGCGACATTGATCACAGCTACTCTAAGTTTATTCAGGCTGCATGAGTCACAGTTTGCAAAGACTTCTAATGCATAGAAAAGTTGTGGAATTATGCATGTTTTTGCAATTAGTAGACGGATGTTTGTGGGCAGAAAACGTTTTGATGATGACAGCGATCTTAGTGTGCCATAGGTCTTACCCACTGCCCTTGAAATATGGTCATTCCAGGACAGTGTTCTGTTAAAAATAAATCCTAGGTTGGGTGCATTGTCCACGTATTTCAGAAAACTATTGTGACGACCCAGCGTCACAAACAATAAAAAGAACATTCCAAAAACACATCGATCTTTTTATTCTCACTACATTCAAAATACGCTCCAAAATCGCACACATTCAAAACGCGCGCCCAAACGGATACGCTGGCCACATTAATATATCGATAGTCAACTACCAGGTCTGGCCACATTAATATATCGATAGTCAACTACCAGGTCTGGCCACACTAACCCGACCGATACTGCGATAGCCGAATACCATCACCACATTAGAGACCCGATAACGAGGTATCGATAGCAGGATTCTCAGTATCGACCGCTCTGGGCATACTCAACGGGGCCTATATAAGCAGAGGCCAGACCCCAGATGAGTCACTTGCGTTCCGACGATCTTCGAGGAAACATCAACCACAAGGAGGAATATCCGGGTAAGTGTTCTGGTAGATAATCTTGGTAGTGGTGGTGGATCCGTAAGAGTGCGGTTTTAAATCGGCTCTACGACCTGGTGAGGATCACTGGCGTCCCGGCGTGGTTTCCCTGAAATCAGCCCAGACCCAGTCGTGATCACTGAGGCGGCCCGGTTTACGTAATTCAGGCCCACCTCAGTGAGTTCCCCCAGACGTCACGTCTCCGGCTTCCGACCCGGAAACGAAACGGATGTAGAAACGGCAGGTCGAAACTAACGATGCCCGGCAGGCCGAAACTAACGATGCCCTACATCCCCGAATCCCACTAAAAATCCAAGTAGATCGTTCCCAATCACCCAGAACACGACGAACCCGACGTACACGACGACTAAGCAGTCCATACTCGGCCAGTCGCAGCGCCAGCGTGATCACTCGGCCATCTACAGCGCCGACGCGACCACTCGGCCCATCGGCCACGTCAACGCGATCACTCGGCCATCTACAGCGCCAACGCGACCACTCGGCCCATTCGCCACACACGCACCCGCAGCACCAGATCAGACGGCAAGCAGTTCATCACACACGCTTCCGCAGCATCGGATCACAGACGGCAAGCAGTTCATCACACACGCTCCCGCAGCATCGGATCACAGACGGCAAGCAGTTCATCACACACGCTTCCGCAGCATCGGATCACAGACGGCAAGCAGTTCATCACACAGCTTCAGCAGCATCGGACCCCGACAGCAAGCAGTGTCGACTGACATGAACGTCATCGCCCGACAAAACCACACTTAACGATTACTACGAAATACACACCTACATTATAGCTCCATTCATCTGTGTTATTATTGGGGAAAGGAAGGTAAATCGATCTATAGAGGAACTATAAATATCTGTCACGAACCCTGACCACGGCGAGCTATACCGCCTCCCAAAACAGGGTCGTTACAGTGGCGCCCGAACAGATTAAAGACAAATAGACAGAAACCTCAAACAACACAAAGATCGTTTTACCGCCTTCCTCAACACAGTACAGATAAAATGGCAGACAAACTAACTCGAAGCTGGATCTCCAATTGCAATAAGGCACAACTGGAAAGCTACCTGATGGAATTTGACATCGAGCCAGAAACACTGTGCGAAGACATGCGGAGACAAATGTCGGAGCTCATAAAGAACGGTGACCACAGCGAAAAAACCATCATACGCCTCCAAGAACTAGCGCAAAGACACGCAAGGACCCCATCACCAGCACCCGACGGAGCAGGGAATCAACCGAAAGGCGCTAGTGGGACATCCAACACGGAGAGACACATTAGCGAGAAAACCCCAAACTCGCTACAAATACCAAACATACAAGCGACAAGCAGCGGAAAACCGGTACCCGAACCGAGGAAGACTGACAAAGTGGCCACAATGGGAGTAATACGAAGCTGGGGAGAATTTTATGATGGCAAGGGCGACCCGACAGAATTCATCAGTAGAACGGAAGAGCTGGCAAAGGCCTATGGGATAGAGCTCGACCAAGCAGCAGGAGCTATGGTGATTTTGCTCAAAGACTGTGCCCTGGACTGGTGGCATACTCACCCAATCCCAATGACATCATGGGAAAGCTTCAAGAAAGAATTCCTGGGATACTACAGACCAGCGGACTCCGAAGAGAAAGCAATGGAAAACATAACACGCAGGCACCAGGGTACAAACGAGCCAGCAAAGGACTACGCACGGGAACTCCGGAAAATCATGAGATTCACCACTCTCACGGAAGGGAAAAAGCTAGAGTGGGTCTACCGAAACAGTCGAGTAGAGTTCAAAAAATATGCTAAACGGGGGGAATGCCGAACCCTAGCGGAATACCTACAGTTGGCAGAGGAATTCGAGGCCCTCCAGCTACAGGAACGCCCAACACAGCACACACCGGAAAGCCACTGGACACAACAGCAGCAGACGGGAAATTTCGGGAGACAAACAAGGAACCAATGGAGACCCCAGGAACCCCCACAAGCACTAAACAGAGGAATAACACGGTCATTCAGTATGAATAATAGATGTTCAAGGTGCAAGGAAGAGGGACACAGAGGACAGCAGTGCAACAACACGCCAAGAAGGTACTGTTGGATATGCGGACAGGATGGAATACGAACAATCCACTGCTGTCGCCGAAACGAAACGTCGGGAAACGCCAGAGGCATGGGATCAGAGCGGGCACCCAGGGCAAACACCTCACCCGCAACATCAATAAACTTCAACGGCCGACGACTACTGGCACAAGTAAATATAGGCAACACAAGAATTCGCGGGGCCATAGACACAGGAGCCACAAGAAGTTTCATCACCAGGAAGCTGGCCAGCAGCATAGCCAGGCATGGGACAGAAAAGCAAGTAACGGAAGCAATTAGACTAGCGGACGGAACAAACAGAACGGTCACAGAGGCACTGGAAGTACCAATACAACTCGGGAACAAAACAAGCACAACAACGCTGCTAATACTCGAAGAGGTAATCGGCGATCTCCTACTGGGGATAGACTTCTTGGAACAATGCAACGCGACACTACAATGCGGAGGACTCACAGCAAAAATGAACGGGAACAAGAGAAAGAAAAACAGAACAAAAAAGAAGAAGAGTCACGGCATTGGATCACTAGCGACAGGCGATCTAACAGAAGCAGAGGTGCAAGAAACCCTTAAAAAAGAGTTGGAAATGATGCGTCAAGTCAAGGGAGTCAGCCATATTGCCACACATAAGATCTTCATGAAGCACGATCGCCCAATCAAACAAAGGTACTATCCTCGAAACCCGGCCATGCAAGAGATAATAAACAAACAAGTGGACGAGCTTTTGGCTCAAGATCTCATCGAACCCTCGCATTCCGCTTACAGCTCACCAGTAGTACTAGTAGAGAAGAAAAACAAAGAATGGAGACTTTGCATAGACTACAGGCAGCTGAATGAGCACTCAGAACGTGACGCATACCCGGTACCCCGTATGGACCACATACTCAACCAACTACGGGAGGCCAAATATATAAGTACACTAGACTTGAAAAGTGGCTACTGGCAAATACCGATGGATAAAGGGAGCAAACAGTTCACCGCTTTCACCGTACCAGGGCGCGGACTATATCAGTGGAAAGTAATGCCCTTCGGACTACACACTGCACCAGCCACGTTTCAAAGAGCTCTGGACTCAGTCATAGGACCTGAGATGGAACCCTTTGCATTCGCATACCTGGACGATATAGTAGTCATCGGACGTACCAAAAGGGAACACATGGAAAAGCTACAGGAGGTAATGAACCGACTACGCAAAGCAAACCTGAAGATAAATACAGAGAAATGTCATTTCTTCAAGGAAGAGCTAAAGTACCTAGGCCATGTGGTTAGCGCAAGGGGGATACACACGGACCCGGGAAAAATAGCCGCGATCCTAGACATGCCAAGCCCACAGACAACGAAGCAAGTACACAGCTTTCTGGGAGTAGCGTCGTGGTACAGAAGATTCGTTCCAAACTTCACGGAACTGGCACAACCACTATATAACTTAGTCAAAAAAGACACAAAGTTTAAATGGAGCGAGGACGCAGAACAGGCATCGCAACTCCTAAAAAAAGCACTAACGGAAGCACCAGTTCTGGCCTGCCCGGATTTTGGGAAAACTTTCCTACTTCAGACGGACGCCAGCAACTGCGGATTAGGAGCAGTACTAACTCAAGAAGACGAAAACGGCGAGCACGTGATATCGTACGCCAGTCGGAAACTCACAAAGACAGAGCAGAACTACTCAGCAACCGAAAAGGAGTGCCTGGCAATCCACTGGGGCATCCAGAAGATGAGGATGTACTTAGAAGGTTACCACTTCATAGTCATCACAGACCATCAGGCGCTAAAGTGGCTTAACTCGATAGAGAGCCCATCAGGACGGATTGCCAGATGGGCGTTGGCAATGCAGCCATACTCGTTCGAGATTCGCTACCGCAGAGGAAAACTCAATGTCGTTGCGGACGCGTTGTCCAGAATGCCAGAAGAAGAAGCCCACGGAGCGGAAGTCGAAGAAGACCTCTGGATTAAACGGAAAATCATAGACTTGGAAAAAAACCCCGAAACATGGCCAGATTATGCGATGATCAACGGAAAATTATACAGACATATACCGTCATGGGCCACAGACGAGGACATTCAGCCGTGGAAACTATGCGTGGCTAGAAAACAACGGGAACGAGTACTGCGAGAAAACCACAGCGAAGCAACAGCAGGCCACCTAGGGGTGAGAAAAACAAAACACCGGATAATGGCACAATACTACTGGCAAGGAATGCACAGAGATATACAGCAGCATGTAAGAAGCTGCGAAACGTGCCAACGCTACAAAACATCTCAACAACAAGCAGCAGGAAAGATGTTGTCAGAAATAGCAAAAGCACCCTGGGAAACGCTTTGCATAGACTTCGTGGGCCCACTACCGAGATCCAGCCACGGCAACAACATGTTGCTAGTGATGTTCGACAGGTTTACAAAATGGGTAGAAATTGCAGCCGTCCGGAAGGCAACAACGGATGTCGTATTAAAGGTACTAAGGGAACAAGTCATATCACGATTCGGAACACCAAAAAAGATAATCTCGGACAATGGGGTGCAGTTTACTAGCAACAAGTTCAAGACACAACTACAGAAATGGGGAATTGATCACCAGCTGACAGCCCCATACACCCCTCAAGAAAACCCAGCAGAAAGGGCAAACCGGACGATTAAAACAATGATAGCACAGTTCTCGGGAACAGAACACACAAGATGGGACGACTGGCTACCCGAAATATCGCTGGCAATCAACAGTAGCAGGTCAGAATCAACAGGATATAGCCCGGCATACCTGCTGTACGGACGGGAAATGAGACTACCAGGAAGCCTATTTGCAGAAAACACACAAGGATCAGGAATCGTGGAGGAGACAGTACATACACGATGGGAGCGTATCATGGAAACGAGGAAGCTAGCACACCTAAACATGGGAAAAGCAGCACAAGACCAAGCTAGATCGTACAACCTCCGGAAAAGGGACTGGAGACCCAAAATAGGAGACTTAGTATGGGAAAGACAACACCCCTTGTCAAAAGCAGCAACTGGATTCGCGGCAAAGCTAGCTCCGAAATACGAAGGCCCATTCAAAGTCACAGGTTTCATATCTGCGGTAATTGCAACAATAAAACACACGGTGACCGGGAAGACGCACAGAACCTACGTAAATGAACTGAAACCCCATGTAGAAACCCTCGACTAACAAGCACGGACAACTTCACAAAACCAACTAATTAAAAAAACCATTCGCCCGTGTTTCAGAATGGACAAAAAGTTAAAAAACTCACTAACAAAGTACAGGGAGAACCTGCAAAGGCTCAACCAGCAGCGGCGAAGAGTAGTCATTCTCGGAGCCGTGGACGTGGCAGGTCCAGCTGGTTGCCGGAAGCCAACCAGGGCTGCCCCGGTGGGCAGACAGGCACCAGATAGAAACCCACGCTTGACGACACCTACCGCAACAACACGGCAAACGCTGGCGACCTCTACGACCACGAATAGGACCACCACACCAACACGGCAAACGGCGGCGGCAACTACGACCAAGGAAACGACCACAGCAGCAACACGGCAAACATTGGCGACAACAACAACCAAGGAAACGACACGGCAATCAACGGACAACGAAGCACGACCCCCCATGCCCATGACAACGACCGGCACGAAAAGACACCAACTGGCGGACTATCAGCGTCCTCAGAGAAAGTGGGTAACCCCGCGACGGCTCTCTTCGATGGACTATCCCGGAGTGAAGCCGATCAATCTGTCGGAGGATAGTGAGGAAGAGTGGGAGCCAAAACCGAGGGGCCGCGAGGAGCACCTAAAACGTGTGGAGGAGGCCATCGTACGTCTCAAGGCATCCTGGCGGAGCGGGAACCGGAAGACGAAACTAGTGGTCTCGGATAACCACTCAACCCGTATCCGGATCGGCAGAGACGGACACGTGCACGCCAACACCATCGAGACACCAGCATCGTAAGCGGGGGGGGGGGTGTGACGACCCAGCGTCACAAACAATAAAAAGAACATTCCAAAAACACATCGATCTTTTTATTCTCACCACATTCAAAATACGCGCCAAAATCGCACACATTCAAAACGCGCGCCCAAACGGATACGCTGGCCACATTAATATATCGATAGTCAACTACCAGGTCTGGCCACATTAATATATCGATAGTCAACTACCAGGTCTGGCCACACTAACCCGACCGATACTGCGATAGCCGAATACCATCACCACATTAGAGACCCGATAACGAGGTATCGATAGCAGGATTCTCAGTATCGACCGCTCTGGGCATACTCAACGGGGCCTATATAAGCAGAGGCCAGACCCCAGATGAGTCACTTGCGTTCCGACGATCTTCGAGGAAACATCAACCACAAGGAGGAATATCCGGGTAAGTGTTCTGGTAGATAATCTTGGTAGTGGTGGTGGATCCGTAAGAGTGCGGTTTTAAATCGGCTCTACGACCTGGTGAGGATCACTGGCGTCCCGGCGTGGTTTCCCTGAAATCAGCCCAGACCCAGTCGTGATCACTGAGGCGGCCCGGTTTACGTAATTCAGGCCCACCTCAGTGAGTTCCCCCAGACGTCACGTCTCCGGCTTCCGACCCGGAAACGAAACGGATGTAGAAACGGCAGGTCGAAACTAACGATGCCCGGCAGGCCGAAACTAACGATGCCCTACATCCCCGAATCCCACTAAAAATCCAAGTAGATCGTTCCCAATCACCCAGAACACGACGAACCCGACGTACACGACGACTAAGCAGTCCATACTCGGCCAGTCGCAGCGCCAGCGTGATCACTCGGCCATCTACAGCGCCGACGCGACCACTCGGCCCATCGGCCACGTCAACGCGATCACTCGGCCATCTACAGCGCCAACGCGACCACTCGGCCCATTCGCCACACACGCTCCCGCAGCACCAGATCAGACGGCAAGCAGTTCATCACACACGCTTCCGCAGCATCGGATCACAGACGGCAAGCAGTTCATCACACACGCTCCCGCAGCATCGGATCACAGACGGCAAGCAGTTCATCACACACGCTTCCGCAGCATCGGATCACAGACGGCAAGCAGTTCATCACACAGCTTCAGCAGCATCGGACCCCGACAGCAAGCAGTGTCGACTGACATGAACATCATCGCCCGACAAAACCACACTTAACGATTACTACGAAATACACACCTACATTATAGCTCCATTCATCTGTGTTATTATTGGGGAAAGGAAGGTAAATCGATCTATAGAGGAACTATAAATATCTGTCACGAACCCTGACCACGGCGAGCTATACCGCCTCCCAAAACAGGGTCGTTACACTATTATTAATACTCATAATACTCATAATACCCTTTGCAAGGGTATAAAAAACATTTAGACAAGTACATTTGGTGCTTTAACCAATGTTAAAACGTACTAATTAATTTACTTAACGAGAACCAATATTACTTCACAAAAATTGTTTATAAAACACAAGTAGATAAATAATATTAAAAATTAAGAACTAAATCGGGGAATAATTTTAAAAATAATAATTGCTATTATATACCTACTGTGACAAACGTACATACATATATATGCCAAAATTTGATTCGATTTTTAAAACATTTAAATTCATAGCTAAGAATAAAATTCTCAAAACAAGCCGATTTTGTGTTAAAATCGGGGAGAAAATAGGAAATTACGGAATTACGCTTTGATTTTTAAAACATTTACATAAAATCACAAGGAGATAAATCACTGTGGGCGGCAGTCCACGTAGTGACGAAGCGCACCATAAGAGTGTGCGAAGGCGACACTATTATTAGGCCACAGAATTCAAAATCTGCTGTGATGGTCCGATCATAACGAGTGATACATCAATCAAAAGTTATCGAAAAAACTAACCAAGACTTAATAAATTTCAATTGGTTTGGGAGAGAGGGCGGTGAATTTGTGAAAGTGAAAATTTATAAAATTGAAGCTGTTGGGGCACGTAGGGATAAATGGCCCTTTCTATTAGCCGCCTTGTATTCTTACTGACAATACGCATCGAATGAGGGGTCATATGGTCTTCAAAAACATATTCTTTTGCAGCGTGCCGAATGAGATTATTTTATAAAGTATATTTATTTATCGAATGTACAAGCATTTTTATATTTATTAAAGTTAAGAATTAAATTCTCAAAACAAGACACGTTGTACTTAAATTGAGTATGCAAATAAAAGTACTTATTTATGTTTTGGTCATCGCCGCGTGAGAGCGAGCGTGGCCAAGCTGTTAGGACGTCCGACTGTGGTGCGTAAGGTTGCGGGATCGAATCATAGGAGAGGTATGTGATTTTAACAAAAATGTTTCGTAAGTATAAAACACATTTTTATCTACAAATCTTTATACATTTAACAGTAATTTAGTGTAAAACTAGAGAGAACGCTATAGTCGGGGGCCCCGACTATCAGATACCCGTTACTCAGCTAAGGGAGTGCGAGGGAGATAGATATATAAAATCTTTGATCGGACATAACTTTTTAACGAATGGTCCGATTTGAAAAAAGTCTTCTACATTTCGATAGGTATTGATAATCACAATAAAACTGCATTATTACTTTACCAAAATCTTTAATGGTGTTGGGCGATTAAGGGCGTTAGAGGGGGCGTGGCACCTTTTTGAAATAAACTTGCGCTGCGTAGGAACTCCAAGAATCTGCATGCAAAATGCCAATCCTCTAGCTTTTATAGTTTCCGAGATCTCAGCGTTCATACGGACGGACAGACGGACAGACGCACAGACGGACATGGCAAGTTCGACTCGGCTAGTGATCCTGATCAAGAATATATATACTTTATAGGGTCGGAAAAGCTTCCTTCTCCCTGTTACATACTTTTGCACGAATACAATTTACCCTTTTACTCTACGAGTAACGGGTATAATTATACAAAATAAGTATTATTAACTAGTAAAACAACACAATGATTTATACTAATAGTTTAAGAATATTTCATACTTCATTTGAGGATAACTTATACCTCATTCACAAGTAAATCGGATTAAATTTGTACAAATAACAATATTACCCACTAATTACCTAAAGCAATTTTTATTAAATTTTTAAAATTGTCAAATGTTTTTTTTATAATTTAAGTATAATTAATTCTGGGTTCAAGAACATTTCATACTTAATTACGCCCGAAAATGTTCTCAAAATGAGAATGTCGGTTTAAGAATAAAACCTTCTTGAAATGAAAATACAAGCCCATTTCGTACCTGTCGCCCTTTCAAGACCATTTGGGCTAGAAAAAAGCCCAATGTTCTTGGTTTTTCTTCTGAGTGTAGGAAAGTTTCATCGCGATAGTTTGCATAGAAACGGACAGACGGACAAACGGACAGACGGACGGACGGACATGGCTAGATGGTCTCGGCTATTGGTGCTGATCAAGCACCTTTGCTGCGTTGCAACCTTCTGACTAAAAAATCACATAGATTTTGAATCAAATACAAAAAACTTTGGATTCACTATACAAATATTTAAAAAATTATAAACTTTGCGCCATATACGAGTATACTATTTTCATATTAGGATCTATTTCGCTGGGAAAAATAATTAAAACAATTGTAAAAAAATGACATTTATCATTTTTTTACCAGTGTAGTTTAACATATGCTTAGCAAATTTTATTCAAATTGGACAACTAAATCTTATAGCTGCCATAGGAAAGATCAATTGTTTTGTTATACCCTTGCAGAGGGTATTATGATTTCAGTCAGAAGTTTGCAACGCAGTGAAGGAGACGTTTCCGACCCTTATAAAGTATATATATTCTTGATCAGCATGACAAGACGAGTCGATCTAGCCATGTCCGCCTGTCCGTCTGTCTGTTTCTACGCAAACTAGTCTCTCAGTTTTAAAGCTATCGGGCTCAAACTTTCCCAAAAGTCTTTTTCCTATTGCAGGTAGTATATGTCGGAACCGACAGGATCGGAAAACTATATCTTTTATCTCCCATAGGAAAAAGGAAACCTAAAAAAAATTCTAGCTTTGGTGTTTTTTGAAATATAACCTTCTACTTTTGGGAATACAATTTTTTAAATATTTCTGAATTTCGATTAAAATTTCTAAAAAATCATATTGTAACATAGTAACGGTCGGAAAATATATGCAAATTAATAGGAAAAAAAATTATATGTTTGTTGACTCTTATTACATTCTCTTCTTCTCTGGGATATGGCTTTTCTTTAACATTTCAAAATTTCGTATTAAATTTAACAAAATTCGGACGGCTATATTATATAGCTGCTATAGGAAAGATCAAAATATTAATGCCAAAGTTATACAAAAGCAGTTAAAATTTGGATTGTTGTAACATATACGCAAGTTAATTTAAATTTAATGTTTTTGTAAATGAATAGAAATGATCTGCAATGGTATATAAGCTTCGGCTGGCCGAAGCTAGTTTCTTTTCTTGTTTTTTTATTATATTTAAGTTAAATCTTATACTTATAAAACTCTTTCCCCATCCAATCCCCGAACTCTATACCTACTAAAATAATATTAACAACAACAAAGCAACAGCACAACAAGTAAAAAGCGGAAAAAAAATTAGTTGTTCGGCCAGGTATGAAGGTTATGATCTGCAAATTTCTGCAGCCAATTTTAACACATATATTATCTGAAAGCCAGGCGAACAAATTGGCATACCACTAATTGTGGAATTTTATGGGATCATCACTAAAACCTTAGCTAAACATAAAAAAAACGTTCACAAAATAGACACAAAAAATGTATTTTATTGTAAATTGATGTAACGAGAACAATTTCACAAGTACGATTATTATTAAAATCTCGATTTATAGATAATACGTTCAACTTCAAAATCCATATCAAAGAATATTAGTTAGTTGTCTTAAAGATGTATCTTTAATTATAAGCTATACAACTTTTTTCGGTTTTTAGGCGTGTATTTCTAACAAAGCTATTTATCCCAGCACGTTTCCAAAAACGTTTTTTCCATTAAAAAAAAAATTGTTACCATACAAAAAATTGTAAGTGTACCTTACCGAAAAACAAAGGTTTCATTATGTGCGTATTTAATCGATTTTTGTTTGTAAACTGGTGTAATTCGATGTTTAATAAGTATATAATATTTTGAATTTATACTATTTGCCAACAAAATACATTTAAAAAATTGGGGAAAATAAAAAGTGTTCATCGTTAATGGCCATAGAAAAATGGGCCTACAGCTCATCAACATTTTTATACCCTTCAGAGGCTTTTCTAATTTCTGTCAGATATTTGCAACGCAGTGAAGGAGACGTTTACGATCACATAAAGTATATATATTTTTGATCAGCACCAAAAGTCGAGTCCATCTAGCCATGTCCGACTGTCCGTTTCTTTGCAAACTAGTCTCTCAGTATTTAAGCTATCGCGATGAAACATTCCCAAAAGTCTTGTTTCTACTGCAGATAGTACATATGTCGGAACCAGCTGGACCAGACCACTGTATCTTATAGCTCTCATAGGAATATTCGAACATTATACGTTTTTCGTTTTGACGTAGGCATTTTGATTTTTGACAATTTAAACCAAATGTAAAATTGGGTCATAATACATATGATATACCTGAAACGGGATCCATCTTTTTTTTTCCAAATCAATAAAATTAAAATCTTTGAAAGACTTTTATTTTATTTGTTGAAAAATAAACATCTTTTCCATATATATCGCGATTTGCAAACCATTTAAGTCTGAGCTACCAAATTCACATAATTTTCTTAATAAGTTTTTAAGTATTAACATGCTTTAATCTATTCCTTATCGCGATTTTTCCCTATCCAACAATTTTTTAATCGACAACTAGTGAACACAAACTACACAACTCCTAACGGTTACATGACACAATCTAGATTTACTTGTTAAGAAGCAGCGTCGTCAGCACAGCCTCTCTTAAAAGAACTACTTCATTGATCGATAAACATTTTTAAGCAAAAGACAATGTTTAATGGCTGACCTCACAGTACCAAAATCCTTCTTGTTATACCCTTGCAGAGGGTATTATAATTTTGGTCAGAAGTTTGTAACGCAGTGAAGGAGACGTTTCCGACCCCATATATATTCTTGATTAGGATCAATAGGGGAGTCGATATAGCCATGTCCGTCTGTCCGTCTGTTTCAATACCGTTTGCGAGCTCAGTTTAAAAGCTAGCGATTTGAAACTTTCAAAGTCGTCCTAAAATATGTTTACGCAGATCAAGTTTGAAAACGGCCCCGATCCGACGTCTATATCCTATAGCTCCCAAAGGAGCAATCGGATATAGCTTTTAATAAATAAGGATATTTCGCGCAGTGTAAAAGCTATTGACATGAATCTTTCCAAATCGTATTTTTTTGTGCATAGGTTGATCAGGGTAAAAGCACGTGCCGATCGGACGACCATATCATATAGCTCCCATAAGAATAATAGGGTGAAATCGGTTAAAATTTGATGTTTTTCAGGATATTTCGCGCAGTGTAAAAGCTTTTGCCATGAATCTTTCCAAATCGTATTTTTTTGTGCATACCTTGATCAGGGAAAAAGCGCGTTTCGATCAGACGTCTATATCCTATAGCTCCCATAAGAACAATAGGGTGAAAAATTAAAAAATTGTATTTTTTCCAATTATAAAATATTTTTTTGTTTATTCTTTCATGTTGCTAGTCAAACTTTAATTCGTAAAATCTGCAAGGGTATTAAAACTTCGGCTTGCCGAAGTTAGCTTCCGTCCTCGTTTTTAAATAAAATGGTAATAAATTTGAAACACACCTGCATCATTTTCTTAGCAAAAACAATCATTTGTTTGTTCTTAAGAAATCGCGGATTTTAAAGAATCGATAATTAGAAAGCCAGGCCTTACAGTAACAACTTCCTTCTTGTTATTAAATAAATTTGAAACACACCTGCGTCACTTTCTTAGCAAAAACAAAACAAATATTTGATTGTTCTTATGAATTCACGGTTTTAAAAGAATCGTAAGCTTTATAGGAAAAAAGCTTTAGCTAAGAAGGAAACGGTCCATCAAACCAACCATAACATAAATATATAGAAAAGTGGGATATCTGTGTGAATCAAAAATAAATTTTTGAATAGTTTATGCAAAAATAGGAAGAAGGACAAATGCATTTCAACTAGGCTATTTATTCTTATCATTCAGATTTTCTTGTACTACATACAAAATTGAATGGTTTTTTCGACGTCATATTACTTCCACAGAACACAGAAGTTACATATATGGACGGTTCTTTTACAAACCGAACACCTTTTCTTGGGTCACATTTTTGATTTGCCTGAAACTTTCTTTACGTGTACTATTTGGAAACTAAGTAAATCATTTTTAAAATTTGAATTTTTTTTAGTTTTCCAAAAAACGTCACTTTAAAAAAAGTACCCTCCCATTGAAAATATGTATCTCCGGTTGTAGTAATCCGTTGACTTCGTCTCTTAATTTCTGAATGACAAAAAGAAAAAAGGTAATTTTTAATCTATTAAAAAATTACAATTATTTAATACAAAAATGTTAAAATTATTTTTTATTAAATGGAGGGTTACATTTAATAAAAAATAATTTTAACATTTTTGTATTTATTATTTTCTAAAATTTAATAACACAATTTTTTTTTAATTTGTATTTTATTTAGCATTGTTAAATAATTATTTTGTAATTAAAAACTATATTAAACTATACTATACTATTATTGTGGAGCAATGATTAAAAAAATTTTTTAAATCCTAATTTGTTTTTATTTTTTTAAAATTAAAAACTCATAAAAAAAATTTTTTTAAGAAGAGGTTTTAGAGGAAATAATGCAAAAGACACGAAGTTAATTGGATTATTATTAGAGGGTACTTTTTCAAAATTGACGTTTTTTGGCAAACTAAACAAAATTCTAATTTAAAAAATAATTCTTTTTCTTCTAAATCTTGATATACATGTTTAATTATTTTCCGAATAGTTCACTTAAAAAAAGATTCATGCAAATCAAAAATGTGAAAAAATGTGGCCAAATCTGTTCGGTTTGTAAAAGAACCGCCCATAAACAAAAAATACAAAAACGTATGTGGTAACTCAATGATGTTGAAAACATAGATTTAAATATTACATTTTTAAAAATGGTTAAGGAATATCATAAAATTTCAAAATAATTAAGATCAAACCAAATTCCAAATTTTATATCTTAGACTTGAACTGTTCGCGAGATATATGACAAAGACTTTTATTTAGGGAGTGCTAAAATAAAAGTCTTTGGGAGAATTTTATTTGTAATTTTTATTAATAACAAGAAAGGAAGTTAAGTTCGGCGAGCCGAAGTTTATATACCCTTGCAGTTATAAGAAGTACCCAAAGGTTAATCCTCACACGATCGGACCTGATCCTGGGAATCAAAATATATTATTATTATTAATAAAAGAGCCTACATCCTACAAAGTTATACTATATTTTTATATTTAGTTCGCATAGAAACGGACAGTCGGACAAACGGACAGGCGGAACGACGGACATGGCTAGATGAACTCGGCTATTGGTGCTGATCAAGCACCTTTACTGCGTTGCCAACTTTTGACTGAATTAATAATACCCTCTGCAAGGCTATAAAAATCAGATAGATAAAAAACAAAAAAAAAATTACTAACTTTTATATTTAAAAGATAAAGTAAAAATTTAAAAAAATAATAGTTTATAATTAAATAGTTAATAATAGCACTATTAACCGTTATTTTAAATTTTAATTTACAAAATTTAGAAATAAACGTTTATGTTTATTTTCAAAAAAAAAATTTTTTCGTGATTTTTTGATTTCAGTTTTTGAAAATAACAGTTATTTTTGAACCCTGATAAAAACTAACGACACTAAGAAATTTGTTTTCGAGCATCCTTACTTGGGTAAAATGTGTTGAAAATATTGGTCATCATGATTATTCCGTTAATAGGATATAACTTCGAAAAAGTCAGGTAAATGAGGTAAAGCTTGGAGGAGGTTTGGAATTGATTTTTCCAAAAAATATTATTGTTTATATTTAATCTAAAATCTAGGGTGGGTTTGACCAAGTGATACAAGTGCACATGAGCTATAAGGCGAATATATATATAGAACAATTTATGTCTGGCCCTTTAACGGATCAGGAACAAAGTCGTAATTTAAGTTGTACTCATAACACTATTCTCTGCCGGTGTGTATTAAAATAATTTTGTTCCTACAAACAGAACAAATTTGTCAACAGTTCAACAAGAAAAATTTTTAGTGTCGTATAGTTGTGAGACAGGCCTTACGTATTTTATAATGAGCTTAACAAATTCTTTGTAAAAAAGAAAAAAAAATTAACAATTTAACATTTTGCATTGTAGTACCTGGCTGCTTAAGGTTTTCAGAGTCTTAGGTATAAATAGAAATAAGTAATATTTTCGTAAAATTCTCAGAAGAAATTCACAGAGCTGTACAAATACCAAAAGGCAAATTGAAACTAAATAATATATTGTAATATAATGGCTCTAAAATCATTTGCGCGCGCAGGGCTTATACGAATGTGTTGGTGTATGTTTATGGAGGTTTGGTGGAGGGTGGTGGTTCGGAGGTTTACTGTTTTATATATTGAGTTCCGCTAAGCTCTAAAATAAAGATTTTATAGCCGTTCATAGAGTGCAAAAGTATGTAACAATTAGAAAGAAGCGTTTCCGAACCTATAAAGTATATATATTCTTGATCAGGATCACTAGCGGAGTCGATCTAGCCATGTCCGTCCGTCTGTCTGTCTGTCTGTCCGTCTGTATGAACGCTGAGATCTCGGAAACTACAAAAGCTAGAAAGTTGGGATTACCCAACTTCCTACGCAGCGCAAGTTTGTTTCAGCCGAGGGCCAGGCCCCTCTAACGCCTACAATCGCCATAAACGATTTAATGTGTGTGTGTGTCTAGCGCCCACTCCTTTAAAGATTTTGGAAAAGTAAAAATGCAGTTTTATTTTTCTACAAATTTGGAGTACTTTTGGTGTTTTATTTACTTTTAAAAGATTTTTACTTGCACTTTTCAAGTTTTTTACTAGCACTTTTTAGTTTTTCCAAATGCTGTTATTTTACGTCATTATTTGGCTCATTCATTAGAGCATTCATATATATGGACCTTGATGCACTACGAGCAGTACAAACAAGTGGCCCAACGAAACCAAGCACGTGCTTGTCACGCGCGGGCCCTTTTATCAATTTGGGCAAGAATACGAGTTCGCGGAGAAGAATACATAAAACGAAAACAAACGGGATACATAATGAGAATAAAGAAGCAATTAGGAGTGAAGCAAATGAGTTAAAATATTAGTTTTTAATACCGGGATAGAAGTTGAAATGCAAATTATATGATAAAGATTGTTATAATTATTACATAGAGCGCTAAAGGGCTCGTGCAGACTAAAATTTGATGTACATCGAGGCAAATTAAGAGGATAATAATTACGTGTTAGTCTAACGGGAATATTAAAATTTAGGCGGCTTACAAGTTCTACAGAGTCAATATCACCTCTTATAAGATTATGCATAAAGATAGTACCAAGCATTTTTCTTATGATACCCGTTACTCAGCTAAAGGGTGTGCGAGGGAGATGGAGATATAAAATTAAAATATTTCGAAAAAGTAAAAATGCAGTTTAATTGCGGTTATCAATACCTATCGAAATGTAGAATGTAAATTAAAGTAAATGTAAATTTTTCAAATCGGACCATTCGTTAAAAAGTAATGCGTGATTAAATTTTATATCTCCATCTCCCTCGCACTCCCTTTAGCTGAGTAACGGGCATCTGATAGTCGGGGCACCCGACTATAGCGTTCTCCCTTGCTTTCATTTAGTTTGTTGTATTTGTCTTTAAGCAGTAGCTCCACAATTAAAATCGTAGCATAACTATTTATTTTTCATTCATATATTTTGTTGATAAAAAACTGAGTTCTAAATTGTAGATCAACTACATTGGACAACTAAATTGACTTTTTTTAAAGGTGCAGATGCTCTTCTACAGAATTGCATTTAAGGTTCCATTATAATTTAGGTCAATCAAAGCTTATGGGCCATTTGAGTAGTTTGCTCACCTCTATTCACAACCAATTGATGCGGTGAACAGGCTTAAAAATACAAGAAAAAATATGTGCACTAAAATATTTTACAGGCATCTAGAGGCGTCTTTCAACGAATATTTAAATAAAAATAGTAATAATAAATTCGAAATTCAGAATTATTAAAAAAATAGTATTTCCAAGTGTAGGAGGTTAACCGAAACTATAATAAAATATTTCTTTCTTGCGATTACTCGTTATATAGTTGTCCGTTCCGGCTCGTTCCGACTTATATAAGTCTGCGACTTATACTACCTGCAATACATTGAAGACTTTTAAAAAAAATGCATCCCGAAAAATTAGGTTAGGTTGCTTTTTTTAATGGCACGAGTGCATCTGCGGGATTCTGCAGCTGAAGGAAACATTTTTACAAGCTTGAAATATTAATAGATAACACCATATAAACATTATTGAGGGCAACCGGGGAAAGCTTTTAAAACTTTACTTTACTTTATTATTGTATTGCACAACATTTATGAACTAAATAAGACGCTCGTTTTTACCACTTTTCTACACAAAACACACTTGTTCTGAGGAACTTGTGAGGTAGCAGGTAGCAGGTAGCGAATAGCGGACGAGCTCTGGTCTGGAGGCCAACTGTGAATAAGCTGGTGGAAGAAGTCAATCCCGGACAACTGTTGTGTATTCTGCATCGAAGCAGTACCGACTATGCGAGTTGTTCAGCTGCATCTAATTAGTGGATCTACACAAACCCTAATACACAACAAACTACCTACCCCCTTCCTCACCCGAACAACATCTCACTCCGGGCCGGACTACGGTGTAATTCGGACCGTGCCAAGAGTCAGCCTGGCTGGGGGCCAGATCAAAACTATGTCTCGAACGGTGTGCTCAGGGAGATGGCGACCCCCTGTTCTATCCACCGCCTTACCCGGGCATCGGGGATCTCAGCTCGGGCTGACCTTTTCCTCTTCCGCAACCAAATATGGAATCAACAACAAAAGTAAAAAATCGGAGACGGGAACTCTCAAAAAACCAAATGCTGTAACGACGAACACTGGTTCCAATACAAACACCAGTACGGCCCAAGGGGCCTCATCTCAAACTAGGGATGTCGGGTGGTAAAAGTCACTCACTCCAATTCCACGGGAAGCCCTGCCGGCAATCCAACCGAGCTGGTACTTGTCTTTAAGACTCCTGCAGACAATTTAATATCAACATTTTTAATAGGCAATAATATATTTGGAATCTCAGGAACAGCACCGATCGAGTGAGGACTAAACTTTGGGTACTTATTATAACTGCAAGGGTATATAAACTTTGGCTTGCCGATGCTAATTTCCTTTCTTGTTTAAATATATTTTTGATATATCGAAAATCGAACTTATTAGAAGAAGACTACACAAATTAAAGATTTTTTGACCCGCATAGCCGGACGAAAGCAATGCGACAAACTAATGGAGTCCATGACAATTATCGGGAACTCAAATTGTTTTTAAGCCTACCATTCGCTTCCTCGGAAACTGTCCACTATCGTTTTGGATCTACCAATGCAGACTTATTGTTGGATATGAGCAACTGCTGCTCAAGTCAGCTGTTTTTGGATGGTGGATGTGCTCTGTGGGAACAGAGTTTCACATTTGTTTAAAATCCCAACCGTTTCACACGGATGGACTCTATGGGAAGAGGCTATAAACTATACATTATAGTACCAAATTCTTTCTTTTGTGATTTCAAAAAGACTCCTTTTTTCTGTTTCGTGGCTTATTTTATTTTTTTTATACATGTAATAAATGTAATACATAAAACACAGATAATTATTTTTGACGGTTTGAAAAAAAAATTTATTGATATAAAAAAAATATAAAAAATAATCGATATTATCGGTTGATATATATTTTATCATCGATACGATATTTATACCCTTGCAGAGGGTATTATGATTTCAGTCAGAAGTTTGCAACGCAGTGAAGGAGACGTTTCCGACCCCATAAAGTATATATATTCTTGATCAGGATGACTAGACGAGTCGATCTAGCCATGTCCGTCTGTCCGTCCGTCTGTCCGTCCGTCTGTCCGTCTGTTTCTACGCAAACTAGTCTCTCAGTTTTAAAGCTATCGGGCTCAAACTTTCCCAAAAGTCTTCTTTCTATTGCAGGTAGTATATATGTCGGAACCGACCGGATCGGACAACTATATCTTATAGCTCCCATATGAAGGATCGAAAAAAAAAACGTAAAAAACGTAAAAAAAATTCTAGCTTTGGTGTTTTTTGAAATATTACCTTCTACTTTTGGGAATACTATTTTTTAAATATTTCTGAATTTCGAATAAAATTTTTTAAAAATTGGATGACTATATCATATAGCTGCCATAGGAACGGTCGGAAAATTAAATGGTAATTAATAGAAAAAAATTATATCTTTGTTGATTTCTATTACATTCTTTTCTTCTCTGGGATATGGCTTTTTTTTAACATTTCAAAATTTCGAATAAAATTTAACAAAAATCGGACGGCTATATTATATAGCTGCCACGGGAAGGATCAAAAAATTAATGGCAAAGTAATACGAAAGCAGCTAAAATTTGGATTGTTGTAACATATACAAAAGTTCATTTAAATTAATGTTTCTGTAAATGAATAGGAATGATCTGCAAGGGTATATAAGCTTCGGTTGGCCGAAGCTAGCTTCCTTTCTTGTTTTTATATATTTTTACAATCCTAATTCTTACACCCAAAAAAAAAAACGATAGATAACGATGATCGATTTTGACTTGATATGCTCGAATTGAAAACAACAGGCCAGCTCAAATTTCGAATATGTCTTCTCCCTCCCACTCATGTAACTTAAAACGCTTTCTCGCTTTATTTCGAATTGTGAGAGATCGTACTTCTCGCTCCCACTTTCGTAATTTAAGTTGTCACATTGCTTCTTCTTCACTTCTTCAAAGTCAGAGAGTCTCCAAGAGATATATTTCGGTAAAAACGATATGCTTAGAAATTTACTATGTGCACATCGATTTTACGCGACGTGTTTTTGTTTTGTGTGTATCTAATAGGGGCAATGCTCTACCTTTATAACGAAAAAGTGCCAAACTATTATAGATCTAACGTTGGTATCAGATTTACTCGTAGGAGCAGTTAAAAACTGGGCAGTCCCTAACGAGCACTCTTTCTCAGATCACAGATTCATAGGGACAACATTGTCCCTTGAGTCAAATCGCCAGGACCGGACGAGATAACACCGGCACATATCCAACAAACAGGATAGCTAGCTATAAACTGGCTGGGAACAATTTTCCTCACCATTCTAGAGAGCTTCCGACAGCATGGCGGGAAACGAAAGTGGAAAGCCACACATACTATAGCAAAGGATTTCAGACCAATAAGTCTGACATCATACCTGTTTAAGAGCTTTGAAAGGCTGATAGGCCTACACATTAGATCCATTGTCGACCCGACACATATATCAGAGGCGCAACACGCATACACCAAAGGTAAGTCAACCGATACGACGCTATACTTGGTAGCTTTCAACAACGTGCTGCCCATAGTAATCCCTTTCAGAGCTCGGGGTTTAGCCTTCAATGGTGGGGCATATCCATTAATTGTTTATAAGCCAAATATATGTTATGAAAATGGTCCATATCGTACGTTTTTATGATATAGCTGCTATAGGAACGATTGGTTATAAATTATAACTTATAATACAAATTTAGTATGACATTTTTGTTTATTTAAAAAGATATGTTATCTAAACTCTCAGACTATAAGTTCGGTGTACACTGGTAAAAAAAAACGCATAGTGAAATCAAATATTTTTATAGTTGATTTCATTTACTACTTTTCATAGTTAAACCAAATAAATAAATCATTGATTTAAAAAAAAGCGTATTTAAACCTTCGGTCAAATATATACGAACACCGGCAAAGGCAGAGTAAGTAAAAAGTTTTTAAGAATCATACTTAACCTTTCCTTAACAATTTTAAGAACAATATTGTATTAAAAAAGTTAATCTTACTAATTACGAAAACAATAGTTGTGTTTTCAGCAGGTCTTAAACCTGGTACCCCCGAGAACAAAATAGTAACAGAACCATAGCACTTGACCCCTGAGCCATGCTCATATTAGTTCCTATCGAGGCAGAATGCTCTTGTCAGTTCACACTAATAACTCCATTTTCAAAATTTAAGTAAATATTGTAGGCGCTCACTTGAAAAAAAAACAAATTTTTTAATTATAGGCAAACGATTCAGGGTGAAAAAATAGTCGAATCAAATACAAAATCTTTAAATTCACTATAAAAATATTTAACAAATTATTAACTTTGCGCCATATACGATAACACTATTTTCATATTAGGATCTCTTGTGCTGGGAAAAATAATTGAAACCATGGTAAAATAATGACATTTACCATTTTTTTATTACTGTAGTTAACATATGCTAAGCAAATTTTATTTAAATTGGGCAAATAAATCCTATAGCTGCCATAGGAAAGATCAATTGATTTGTTTTGTATTTCAGTTAAATCTTATACTTTTAAAACTCTTTCCCCATCCCATCCCCGAACTCAATACCTACTAAAATAATATTACCAACAACAAAGCAATAGCATAACAAGTAAAAAGCGGGAAAAAAATTGTTCGGCCAGTTATGCCCTTGAAAAAGTTATGAAGGTGTTAGTATTTTTTCAAATTTCTGCAGCCAATTTAAACACACATATTACCTTGAAGCCAGACGAAGAAATTGGCATACCAACTAATTGTGGAATTTTGTAGGATCATCATTAAAATCTTGAAAAAAATATTTTTTTTTTAGAATAACAATTTAAGATTATACAAAAAAAGTTTAATGTCAACCGGATAAAAACTTAAAAGAATAGGGGAGAGGTTTGTAAGTTGGGACACCCCACTTTCTCAAAACTTTTCCAATAACAAGATTTCTTAAAAATTTGTTAAGGTCTTTTTTAATAACAAAACTTTTGGGTAAAACATTAAAAGTAGGGATGTCGAAAATATATCAAAATATCGATATATTGATGATCTTTTTTTTTTTAATATTATCATAGCGATATTTTTTGGGCCGAAATATCGAATATCGATATTATTTGTAAATGATATTTTTGTCCTTTCTAATGGTTGGTCACTTTAAAGCGTTAGCCGACGCACACTGGGGCGCCTAGAAAAAAAAGCCTGCCAAAATGTTTTTTTTTTTTAAGATTTTCCAAAATGTTGCAATGCAACTTTAAAAACAAATAAATTCTCTATACAAATCAAAAAGAAAAAGTGATCTGTGATGAAAGGGTTCCCCACTACAGATTTTTATACCCTTGTAATTTCAGTCAGAAGTTTGTAACGCAGTGAAAGAGACGTTTCCGACCACATAAAGTATATATATTCTTGATCAGCACCAATCGAGTCGATCTAGCCATGTCCGTCTGTCCGTCCATCCGTTTCTATGCGAACTAGTCTCTCAGTTTTGAAGCTATCGCGATGAAACTTTCCCAAAAGTCTTCTTTGTCGGAGCGAGCCGGATCGGACCACTATATCTTAAAGCTCCCATATGAATAATAAAAAAAAAATAAAATTCATTGTAGCTTTGTACTCAAAACCAACATTTTAAAGAGGCACGCAGAATCTGGAATCCCTGGAACTGCACCGATCGAGTGAGCATTAAACTACAGGTATTTATTTTATCTGCAAGGGTATATAAGCTTCGGCTGGCCGAAGCTAATTTCCTTTCTTGTTAAAGGGGATTTTTCGAAATGGAATTTTAGCCAATAAGAAAATAAAGTATTTTTATAAATCTTTGAAATTTTTTTTGAAAGCGCCTAAGGGCCTAAGTTGTATATGTAACAATTGAAATTTTAAGAGCAAGCAATTCTTAAAATATTGGAAAAAGAAAAAAAAATTTAAGTGCATAATTACTTTTTTTTAAATTTTTCAAAAGTGTTCAACAAATGTGTTTTTTTTTTATATTCTTGGACGTAAAGTAGTGCTACACCCTAGATCCCTGTTTAATTCTTTTTTTTTTAAGTTTAGATATTTAACTAGAAATTCTGAAAAAATTAGCCTGCTCTTTTGTACCTCTTCTGAGAAAACCGCACTTTAAGTTAGCATGAAATGTTTATAATTTGAAATATTGTCAGCCCTGGTTCATCCGAGCGCCGTTACATCATGAAGATATTTGACTTATCTGAAGGTATTGATAAAGATAATGATAAATAAATGCAGGTTCCTCTTTTTTAAGAGATAACGCTGACTTTTAAATGTATGAAATGATAGACTTTATTCACATTCGACTTATTAACTTTAATTTGACAAAATATGTGTGCTTCTGATGTACTGTTCTTTGCGAGATTCTGGCAGCGAGTGAGTAAGGCAGTGCGTTGCCACTTTTACTCACGTTGCTACTGGGTATCGAGTACAAATTATATATATCGAGTACAGAAAGGGAAAGATAATGAATGAGAAGGTAAGACCGCTTCTAGTGGGCCTTGTCTTCGCCCCGAATGCCTTCATGTACTCTGCGACTGTTGATGTTTTATAAGGCCCGTCACCTTCTCCTACACGCTCGACTTCATACCTTCCATGGTTACCGACTTTAACTACTTAATACGGCCCTAAGTACTTTCCTTTCAATTTTAATCCTTTACCATACTGGGTGCGTTTGATAGCTACCAAATCGTTTAATTGGAACTTCCTTTCTACCTTTCTTTTGGCATCAAAAGCTTTCTTGTTCTCAGCTTGGATACTCTGAATGTTCTCCCTTGCTTCCTTTCTTAATTTGTCGCGCTCATCATCTAACTCAGAAATCAAACAATCCTGGATGAATGACTTAAGCTGGACATCTCCTGAAATACGCATATCTAATCCTGTTAAGAGTTTAAATGGCGAAACTTTGGTACTCCTCGGCTCTGTGTTGTTTATAATCTGCTGTACCTTACCTATGTGCTTATACCAGCACCCTGGACTCTCGTCGCTAAGCTTGGTAGCATCGGAACTACTATCTTGTGCATGCGCTCTACCTGTCCGTTTCCCCTAGGTACGCCTGTCGCAATCAGCAAATGTTAAATTTTCTCCCTGTCGCAGTACTCCTTGAACAGGTGGGAAGTGAAAGCAGCTCCACGGTCTGAAACTATCCTGTACAGATTTCCAAAGCACACTGCCTGACGCTCCAAACAACCAACAACTTCCTCAACCCCTGGACTTCGAGTAGGATACAACCACACATACTTTGAAAAGGCATCGACAATGACAAAAATGTGATTGTATCGCTTTTTGGTCAACTCCATTGGGCCAACATGATCGACATGGTATGTGACGAGCGTCTTGTCTCCTTTGTCGATCGGTGTAAGGAACCCTTCTTGCCTACCAGCTTTAGCATTCACAAGAATGCACTCTACGCAGCTATCAACAACTCGCGATACCTTCTCCTTCAGCTTCGGAATATAGTACGACTTTTCGATCAAGTCCTGAGTTTTCTTCGACGAAAAATGCCGTTGCTTGTGACTGATTTGGATGATTTCAGTACCACTAGCAACTCTTTATTCGGATCCTTGAAGAGGACTCCGTCGACAATGTAGAAATCTTCATAGCCCTTGGTCTCAACGACACTCTTAAGTACCTTTGTCCAATCATCTAACAACTGTGCCTCCCGCAAACGATGAAGCAAACTGTCGGTCACTGTGAAACATGACACCCTACTCAACGCATCGACATGTCTCATCTTCGAGCCGGACCTGTGTTCTATTTCATAGTCGAAATCTTGTAGATACATCGCCCATCTAGATACCCTGAGCGGAATCTCCTTCTTCTTCATGGTCATTGTAAAAGCGTTACAGTCCGTAACAATCTTGAACTTTTTCCCTAGCACATACACCCGCCACTTCACTAAAGCTCCAATAACCGCAAGCACTTCGAGTTCATAGGAATGATACATTTCCTCGCAAGGCTTGGTCTTACGGCTCATGTAAAAAACTGGATGCCACAAGTTATCCCTGGAGTCTCGTTGAAGCAAAACAGCACCAAATCCAAACTTGGATGCATCGGTGTGAATCTCCGTTTCAAGCGAATGATCATAGAGCTTCAGAACTGGTCCACTGATCAACGCTTCCTTTAGCTTTTCGAATGCTGCTAACTGCTTGTCGTGAAACCCAAACTTCTCCTCTTTGCGCAATAGGTCGGACAACGGTTTGGCAATTACTGCGTATCCGTCCACAAACCTACGAAAATACGATGTCAATCCTAAGAATCGTTGGACTCCTTTCCTGTCGCGCGGAACGAAATAGCCTAAGAAATTTACTTTACGCTTCAACACCTGACATTTACTCCAATTTATGCGTAAGCCATTTCTCTGTGACACTTCCAAAACTCGCTTCCATTTCTGCACGCCCTCATCGATACTCTTACTTGCAATTATCACATCATCCATGTATACAACCGCATCTTCTTTCTGAATTGAATCACGCAAAACCGCCATGATAAACCTGGTAAACACTGCTGGAGAGTTTGTTATACCGAAGGGTACAAACAAGATACTGCCCACTCTGAGTTACGAACGATGTATACTTCTGGGATTCTGGTGAAACAGGCACGTGAAAAAAACCATTGGTCAAATCTAGTGCTGTGAAAACTTCTCCACCTTGCAGCTTTTCGATTACGCAGTCCATGTGAGCTGTTGGGAAGTTATCTCGGACAATCTTTTCATTTAGTTTGCGATAATCGCAACACAAGCGCTTCTTCCCGTTCTTCTTATCGACAAGAACCACTGGCGAAGCAAACTCGGATGTACTCGGCTTGATAATCCCTTCCTCTAACCATTCTTGAACCTGATCATCGACAATTTTCTGATCGCAATAAGCCAAACGTCTCGGATGTTGAAAAACAGGCAACTGAATTGTCAACAAGATCTTCATCTCGACTGGGGAAGTGAGATTTCTTTTCGGTTTGTAATTCGCGATTAATGACTTCACCTCAGAAGCTTATTCCTCACTCAAATGCTCCAACTCTACTCCTGAAACTGCCTCTCGAGCTCGGTAATTAGCTGCACACAAGAACTTTGCCCTGTCTGGTTATCGTCTGATCCTGTCTGTGGTCCTTGCTGAACACAACGAACTCTGGGTAAAAATACGGTGCCCTTCTTGGTTACCATCATGTCCACGTTGTCTAAGATTGGTGTACCTAAGATTGCGTCAAACTTCATATCCTCATCTGGTATGACATGAAACTCGACCGACATGTCAATCCCATCGATAACAACACTTGTTATGAAGCTTCCGAATGTTAGAACCTGACTTTCACCGATCCCTGTCAAAACTCTCTGACGTCCCATCAGACTGCCAACTCCTACGCCTAGCTTCAAGAATACACGCCAGCGTATCAAAAACAATTCGGCACCTGTATCTACAAGTCCTTTGAATTCAGAATTCATGCAAATCACGGATTTCAATTCCAAGCTCGACGAAAAGGACTCACGCGATGGTGTTGAAACGACTTTGTCTTTTTGAACGACATTGATTGCTCTCTTAGTTTTGACCTGTACTTCCGCTTTACACTGCGCTGCTCGATGTCCTGGTTGATCGCATTTGAAACATTTCTCTTTCATAGGACAGTCCTTCTTCATGTGCGACGAATCTCCGCACCGGAAACATTTCCGAACCGATCCAGCTACATCTTTATTCGGGTCGTTCACAGCCTTGCTACCCTGCGAACCATATTTGTTTACTGGCTTGGATGAACCGCGAGATTTCTGATAAGCGTCGATTTGTAGCTTAAGATCTTTAAGGTTTCGAGCTTGGTACAGCATAGCCTTATTAGATCTAGCATCCGGGATACCCTCAACGAAATACTCGATCAGACTTTCTTCTTCCAAATGAATGGGCTTGGCGATTTCCATAAGTCCATAAAGGAATTCATGCAACGATTCACCCTTATGCTGCTGACGTTTTCCCAACCTGCGATGGACTTCTGCTGAGGACAACTTGATTCCAAACTCCTCCAACAAAGCTGATTTCAAACTCCCCATTCTTTGATATTCCTCTGGCTACGCACAAACATCTTTGCTGCTCCACTAAGCAACTGCTTTGCATAAACGAACACCTGTAAAGGGTTCCACTCAACTGTAGCTGCACAATCTTCCAACTCTCCTATCCATTGGTTTATATCTGGGGAGTTCGACCCAGAAAACTGCGAAACACTGCCCTCGACGTCTTTTAAAGAGAATCACGATCTACCCTGCCTCTCATTTCCAAATCCTACATGCCAACCTGCACTTGGGCGATTTATAGTGGTTTCTGCGGATGACACTGATCTACCATCTTCTTCATTATCCCCCGTTTCTGACTCACCTCTGTCAATCAATCCATAGTAGGTCAACAATCTCTCTTGCAACTCCGCCTTTAATCCAGTCGTACCCAATTGCAACTCTGACAACTTCCGTCGCAACTCTTCAACTCGCAATGCCAATATCTCGCTTCTCTCCATTTTACAAGTTTATCCTGTTGAATATTAAGTTTAAACAATGTTTTCTTAAATCTAATATCAAAAGCAAATAGTAAATAGATTAACCACCCTGTGTCTGCAATGTTGATTTTAGCACTGCTTGATTTCAATTTTACCCCACTAGCTTACATACAACTTGCAATAAACTTTCCGGCAACTCTCCTCCAAAAGTTCAGCCTTTCGCTCAATGATGTCGCCTCTGTTACTCGTCGCATTTTTGTTCACGCTTGTACTGCGTCACATATACAATGATGATTTCCAAACTCAACTGGAACCTTCTGGATGTCTTTGTCTGCTGTCAAGATATGTGTACCAGCCCTTCGCTTACACGATCCTGCACGCACGCTCTAATGACCACACCAGATCCAATGTCTTGCTCGCCTATCTCCACTGCTTCCAGCCCGTGTCTGCTGCGTCTCCTAGATCTCCAGCCACGATCCGCTGCCTCGAAACTGCTCCCAGCCACAAACCGCTGCTCCGCAATCCTTTCCAGCTCTTCGTCCGCTGCTCTCCAAGTTCTTGTTTCTACAAAAGCCGCAACTGTCTCTGCTTTTGTATGTGAATCGGCACTTCTCGCTGTCTTTGTAATTTCGTCTTATTTTGCCTCAGTAGCTTGCAAAAGTGCGTCTCTCTGATGAAATTCTTCGCCTTGCTGTCAACTCCTGCCCTTCTTGTCACACTCCAGCCAAATTGCTTATGACGATTTGCAGATCTCCTCCAGTTTGCGAAATTTCACCAGCTCTCTTCTTTCACCGCACACCACGTGATTTTGCGAAATCGAAGGTTAAAGCTCTGTCGAATGGATGGCCAAATCCCGGTTGAGCCCCCAAAAATTGCAGGTTCCTCTTTTGTAAGAGATAACGCTGACTTTTAAATGTATGAAATGATAGACTTTATTCACATTCGACTTATTAACTTTCATTTGACAAAATATGTGTGCTTCTTATGTACTGTTCTTTGCGAGATTCTGGCAGCGAGTGAGTAAGGCAGTGCGTTGCCACTTTTACTCACGTTGCACCTGGGTATCGAGTACAAATTATATATTTCGAGTACAGAAAGGGAAAGATAATAAATCAGAAGGTAAGACCGCTTCTAGTGGTCCTTGTCTCTCCAATACCGCATCCCACATAAATAAACCAATTTAGGTTTAAAATTTAAAATTTTGTTATTTTGCTAAAAATATTGGTATGAAATAAATATCGATTTCTACCAGATTTTTTTTTGAAAATATGCTATATTTCCTTGATCGATTCTATGACACCTATAAGATATCATTGATCGATTAAAAAAAATGGTAAACTTAGAGTTAAATTGATAAATAATAACTTAATCTTGATTTATGTGAACAAATATTAAAATAGAACCGAGATATTCCCTTTTGAACTAAGCGTTTATATGGAAACTATGAGATGTAGTTGACCGATTTGAATAATGTTTTTTCAAAAATAAAGTTTAATTAAAAAAAAATATTGGGAAACTTAGAACCCTATACAAAATTCATTTATATTTTTTTTTCTTAAAAAAACATTTGTTTTTCTTAAACATTTTTTACAACAAAAAAATGTCACTAAAAAAATTCACCTTATGATGTTTTTTTACATATTTAATTGCCTTTAACAATACCCCATTAAAAGATAATCGCAAAAAAGTTGTTCACTGATTTTTCAACAAACACAGCAAAGTGCACATTGTGTTGTAAAATAATTAAAACAAGAGAGAACGCTATAGTCGGGTGCCCCGACGATCAGATACCCGTTACTCAGCCAAAGTGAGTGCAAGGGAGATGGAGATAGAAAATTTTTAATCTGGCATAACTTTTTAACGAATGGTCCGATTTGACCATTTGGTCCGACTCGATAGGTATTGATAAATGCAATAAAACTGCATTTTTACTTTTCCAAAATCTTTAAAGGTGTGGGCGCCAGACACTTTTTAAACTCGTTTATTGTGGGCCTTAGGCGATTGTGGGCGTTAGAGGGGGCGTGGCCCCCGGCTGAAACAAACTTGCGCTGCATAGGAAGCCAAAGAATATGTGTGGGTAATCCCAATTCTCTAGCTTTTGTAGTTTCTGAGATCTCAGCGTTCATACGGAAGGACAGACGGACATGGCTAGATCGACTCGGCTAGTGACCCTGATCAAGAATATATATACTTTATAGGGTCGGAAACGCTTCCTTCTACCTGTTACATACTTTTGCACGAATACAATATACCCTCTTACTCTACGAGTAACGGGTATAACTAGCGGAAAGACATCCAACCTAACATCACTTTTGAAAAATAAACACCATGATGCTTTTCTCAAATGTTCAAAGATACGTAAATGCCATAGGCCGGAATGTGTGTAAAAGGCGACACACACGCAGTTTAACTGTTGTCAAATCATATATGTATGTACGTATGTGGTACATGCACCTGTGGCGGAAGTGCAACATTTTTTTTTATTAAGTATATAAAATTATTATAAATTATTAATGTATATTTTAGAGCACCACAAAAGGAGAACGTGAAAGTCAAGCCAGTATTCAACATTCCTTTTTAGGAGAAAATCGAAAATAAAATTGAAATGTACTATAAGTATCCACATCTAATTTATTATTTATTTAAAATCTAGCATCTAGCGAAAATGACAGTTTTTTGAATCTGCATAACAACACCATACAACTTCATAGTTCCGAACCGGACAAAGCCGAAGAAAAAGAGATGAAACTTTTTTTTAGCATACCGAATGCTAGTTGGCAAACAGATCCATTGGAATTCTGGAACGCTCCAAAGCAAACTATGCCAAATCTGGCAACGGTAGCGTTAGCTTGCCTTATTACTCCTGGAAGTTCTGTTGCATATAACATTGATATTTGGAAATATCATTAATGATATTTTTTTAAAAACGAATATCATTTTTTAAAAATTCGACAACCCTAATTAAAACTCAAACTGAAGCCAGATTTATGCTGTGACACTCGTGTACCATTTTTCACCAAAAAACAAGAGAGAACGCTGTACTTCGACTATCAGAATTCGATTTAGCGTCGCTTACCATTGTGCTCTGAGTTCTTGATTTATTTTGTGATTTTTTTGCAGGTGTTTTGTGTTTGTTTATTTACAATGCTTAGCTGATTGTTAGTGTTAGATTTTTTAATTGATCTCCCAGTTAACGGGTACGTGGTTATAGTTATTTTAACGTTTTCATTTGATTTTGTTTAATATTATAGCAGGCTACATTAGAATTACGCATTAGGAATACACAAAGTACACATGTTTGTGATTTTGGTTACAGCTATAACTGTAATTGAAATTGCACATTAGGAATACACATTTCTGTGATTTTGTTGTTGTTTACTTTTAAGTTCCGTCAGCATGTATGTACTCAAGAGAAATTAGGGAATTATAATTACATGAGAGTACCGTGGATTGACAGACAAAAATGGCGATCTTTTTTAAAATTTGGGGAAATTTTGGGGAGGTTCGGACACGCGAGTATCGGTCTTTTCTAATTCTAACGCCAACCAAGGCAGACGTGCATATTAAGAGCAATAAAAGTCAAAGTTAGTTCAAAGTGCCAGCCAGTCAAAGATTAAAAAAAATTAAATCTATGAAAAACCTCTAACAAAACTTGTGCGAGAATTAAAAAAAAAGAAAAAGAAATTAACGAAAGCTCGAAATTTTTTTACACAAAATTCTGGAGACGAACTGCTGAAAGCAACCGACGGACATATTATATTGTAAAAATACAAAGTAGAATCTTAACGAAAATCATGTAAGTGGACTTTTCGTGAAAATCTGAAAAAATATTCAAACTTTTCTTGAGAACAAAATTATGACTTTAAAAGATATTGACAATATAACAATTTTCTTCATCAATTAAACCCAAAAATAAATATGAAAATTATTTCCATTCGACTTATCTGAGAATTGAGAATCAAATCTTAGTTTTTTTAAGCAAAAACCTATGTCAAATTCTGAGAAAAAGCCAATACTCTCGCAGTGGAGAGGTAAGAAATCAGATCCAGATAGCAGTGAGGAAAAGGGATTTCCTCAAGAAATAGAAGCTATTGAAAATAATACATTCGAGGAATCAGATGAGGATTTGTTAAAAGCTTACAGGAACTTTAATATAAACAAAGATAAAGGTTAGAAGAATATAATATGTCGACCGATCAATGAAAACAGATGTTCGAGGTGGCTGTTCAGGCAGCGCTAAACCAACAAGCTCAAGTATTTGAAACAAAAATCAGAGAACTCTCGGAACAAATAAATGGGTTAAGGGTTACGTCTCCCAGCGTAGAGGTGTATGAACAAATCTCGATAATAGAAGGAATCAAATGCGACGAACCTTTGGACATCGTAAAATCTTTGCCGGAATTTGACGGTAGGCGTTATCGACTTTAGGAAACTAAATCAGAAAGCAATTGACGACAAATACCCTATCCCAAGTATTTCTACGATACTTGCAAATATGGGAAAGGCCCAGTATTTTACAACACTGGACCTAAAATCGGGTTTCCACCAAATTGAGTTAGCAGAAATAGATAGGGAAAAAACCGCTTTCTCTGTTAACAACGGTAAATATGAGTTCTGTAGATTACCGTTCGGACTCAAGAATGCACCCAGCATTTTCCAAAGGGCAATCGACGATGTCCTACGGGAACAAATATCAAAGACATGCTATATGTATGTCGATGATGTTATCATCTTCTCTAAAACTAAAGAAAATCATATTAAGGATATAAACTGGGTTCTTAAAAGTTTATATCAAGCCGGTATGAGGGTATCTCAGGAAAAGTCTAAGTTCTTCAAAAAGAGCGTAGAGTACCTGGGATTTATTGTATCATGCGCAGGACTAACAACGTCCCCCGATAAAATAAAGGCCATCGAAGCCTTCCAACCACCTACGTCACTTTATAGCCTTAGATCATTTTTGGGTCTCTGCAGCTATTATAGGTGTTTTATAAAAAGCTTCGCCACAATGGCAAGACCCCTAACCGAGATTTTAAAAGGCAAAAATGGTAACGTCAGCGCTAACCAATCAAGGATAATTAAAATTGAGTTATTACCCAAACAATTAGAGTCATTTGAAAAACTTAAACAAATCCTAGCATCAGAAGATGTGGTTTTAGCATACCCCGATTTTAATAAACCTTTTGATCTTACTACGGACGCTTCCGCGCACGGCCTAGGGGCCGTGTTATCGCAAGAAAACCGCCCAATAACTTGGATCTCTAGAACAATCCGGGACAACGAATTGCATTTCGCTACAAATGAGCGAGAACTCTTAGCCATTGTATGGGCACTTAAAAATTTAAGAAATTATTTGTATGGGGTAAGAAAATTAAACATTTACACTGACCATCAACCTTTGACGTATGCAGTATCCGAAAAAAATACAAATGCCCTAATAAAACGCTGGAAATCTTTTATTGATGAACACAACGCCAATATATTCTACAAACCAGGCAAACAAAATGTTGCAGCTGATGCCCTCTCTCGACAGAACGCGAATCCTTTACAGGTTACCCCCAAATCTGATATCGCTACCATCCATAGCGAAGATTCTCTCACATACACCATAAATAATCCCGTTATTGTTTTCGTAATCAGATAATCATCGAGGAAGCAGACTTCCCATCTACTAGAACCTTTATTCTATTTAAAGAAAAAACCAGACATATTATTCGAGTATCCGACCGCGAAACTCTTCTAACAACACTACTAGACATAGTAAAAGGAGATGTCGTCAATGCCATTCATTGCGAACTGCCAATTCTTGCTTTCATTCAGCATAAACTAATCGAGGCATTTCCCTCGACGACATTCAAACATTGCAAATCTATAGTAACGGATATTCCTGATTAAACAGAACAAAGGGAAATAGTAATTTTAGAACATAATAGAGCCCATCGAGCGGCTCAAGAAAATGTAAAACAGATTATGCGGGACTATTTCTTCCCAAAAATGCTTCGGCTAGCAACAGAGGTAAATTGTAAAGTTTGCTCTATGGCAAAGTACACCCGTCACCCTACAAAACAAACAGTTGGCCAAACACCAGTCCCCTGTTATTCAGGAGAAATCCTCCATATAGACATATTTTCAACAGATGGAAAACTCTTCCTCACATGTATCGATAAATTTTCTAAGTTTGCTATTGTACAGCCGATCTCATCAAGAGCTATCGTGGATGTTAAATCCCCAATTTTAAATATCGTAAATTTTTTTTTCCTAACACACAAACAATTTTCTGTGACAATGAGAGGTCATTAAATTCCGAGACTATTAAGTCAATATTGTTAAATAATTTTAGCATTAGCATTGCGAATGCACCCCCCTTATATAGCACCTCGAATGGACAGGTCGAGAGATTTCACAGCACCCTTGCCGAAATATCGCGTTGCTTAAAAATCGAAAAACAAATAAACGACACTGTGGAGGTTATTTTACTAGCAACAGCTAAATACAATAGAACCATCCATTCAGTGACCAATAAAACCCCTATAGAGATAATACACTCTAATTCCACAGAATTTGAGACAAAGATTACCATTTAAATACAACAAGCCCAAGAGAAAAGGCTAGACCAAATAAATAAAAACAGAGTTCATAAAAAATATCAGGTCGGCGACAAAGTTTTCTTAAACTCAAATAAACGCCTGGGGAATAAACTGTCTCCCCTATGCTCTGAAGAAATAATTGAAGCAGACCTTGGGACGACAGTTCTTATTAAAAATTATTTCTCTAGCGGTCGGCAGCGCCTTATTAAGTGAGCATAGGGTTTTGTTCTGCCGGCGCGCTGCTCGCACACGTATAACGTTGAACAGCGGTCTGCACACACACATCGATGAGCTGCCCAGTGCAAATTACTCACACAAATATAAAACAAAATGTCAACGTATGTGTGTGCCGACCGCTGCTCTAGAGTTAATTTTAAATTAAGATTTTGTTTCTTTCTTTCATTCTTGTTTTAGGTTAATGCTTTGCACTTTTATTCTGACCTACTCACATTCGGACTATATACCGGTGATGGATGGAGACGTCACTATCTGGGACGAATTTGGGTATCTTGGACACTCCACAAATATTATTTCATATGAACTTTACGCACTCGAAACAAAAACTACTATTGATACTTTTATACAAGACCATATGAGACGGATATTGACCGTGGATATCGGACGGATAGATTCCTTAGTGGGTACTTTAAGAGTTCATCATAAGAGTTCATCATACAAGTGCACGTAGCATTAATATGTTAGGATCAGCGACGACTGGGAACAGGTCAAATTTAAACAGAATCAATTAATTGAATCAGAAAGTAATCAAGTGGAAATAAATTCTAGAGTACAAACACGTTCAAACGAATTAACCAAATCAATAAACGCAATTTACAAGTTAGACGAAATAGACAAAAGTCACCTTTTTGAAATAATCTTGGCAAAAAATAGAATTATAATAAACGATCTTGAAAACTTAATATTCTCAATACCATTAGCAAAGGTTAACATAATAAATCCCGTAATACTGAATCAAATTGATATCAAAGAAATTAATCACGAAAAGCTCACAAACTTTAGTATAACTGATCTTTTAGAAGTATCCCAGATAAAAGCATTCCAGAATAATGACATGATACACTTCCTCATAAAATACCCCAAACCTAATGTAGTATGTAAGAAAATATCTATTTACCCAATACAACATAATAATGGACTTTAGACTTTGGAAAAAACAACTTGGTCGCTGACTGTGGCAGAAAGTCGTTTGTCATCCACCAGTGTGACGCTTCAATTGGAACCACCTTCTGCAGAAAATCTGACTCCTCAACATGCGCTCAAGAATTGGTTTCCGGAACTGTCGCCCAATGCAGCAGCATCCTAGGTCTAAACACTAAACACCTTCCTAGGGGCACATATTTGGTAACGTTCGAAGACTACGTTACGGTAAACGAGACCCTCTTCCAAAACCACTATGGCATACTGAAGAAGAAGCCCGCAGTTTCAATGGTAGCCCACGTAAACATCACGGGCCACAAGGAACAGCTGAGCCTGCCTTTTCTTCATGAATTAAGCCTGAAAAATCTCCAACACATTGAGCGCCTTAAAAAAGAAATTGTAACGAAGCCACTATTATCCAGCGGTATTACTTTATTAATCGTTTCGGTGTGCCTCTTCGTCACCTATCAACTCCACCGACGCTGCGTTCGTAACCGCCAGAGTAAATTGACAGCTGTACTGAAATCTACGCTGAAGAAGTCCGAGGACGGCCTTCACTTAAAGGAGGGAGGAGTTAGCATGGATCCCATAGGTGTTGCAAGACCGGATGCAATTCTTCAAATCAGCGGTCTGAAAGAATGAAATCCGAAACCCGAGTCGCTGAGTGGTTGGGGAATGCACCCGGCACGAGGCGCTAAGTCAGCGGTCCCACGCTAGTGCCGTTGACCGAAGCAGCTAAGTAATGCAGCGGGCTATGCAGCGCATGGGAAGTACAAGGTCAGCATTCTGCCCATAGCCCCGCCGTCAATTCTGACCATCGCTGCCGACGTCGGGCCTTCTGCCTGGCTTTCTTATAGAATATTTAAGTTAGCTTTAATTAGTTCTTAACAGACTCGCAAAGAATCCAAACGGAATAGCTTCCAACGATAATAAATTAAAGTTATCCAAACGGATTTCTTAATAATAAACATTGTAAACCTAACAGAAATAAACTATAGTGATCCGAACGGATTTCTATAGAATAAAGATAATACAGTAACCGGAAAAAGGTAACGGGTATAAAAATAGTTGTTGAAATGTTACAATCATCAAACATTAATACGCATTTTCGGATTAACTAGTTAAAAAATTCTGAATGCGGAGAGGTCAATAATAGCTGTGAAAAATTTTTTTCATTTGATTTAACTTATGACAAACCGACCGAGGTATAGCAACGCCAGGAAATCAGTGAAGATAATTCCAAAATAGAAGTAAATTAGTCTTTGGTAAAAGAAAATGAAACCAATCAAGTAAAGTTATAACGTTAGTCATGATTACGAAAGAAAAAGAAAAGAAGGCCCGTCTAGGTTAATTTGGTGCGGTTCTTGTGTTGTCGGGTGAAACATATGTATGTCAATAATACATATGTTTTACCGCACTACACAAGAACCTTACCAAATTATTTCAGCGAATTTCAGTGACAACGTTCCACGAAGAAAGCGGTTTCCTTGCCGAATGTTCAATGAGTGAGTCACCCCACGTATATTATATTTTTATTATACCCTTGCAGAGGGTATTATAATTTTGGTCAGAAGTTTGTAACGCAGTGAAGGAGACGTTTCCGACCCCATAAAGTATATATATTCTTGATCAGGATCAATAGGGGAGTCGATATAGCCATGTCCGTCTGTCCGTCTGTCCGTCCGTCCGTCTGTCCGTCTGTCCGTCTGTCCGTCTGTTTCAATACCGTTTGCGAGCTCAGTTTAAAAGCTAGCGCCTTGAAACTTTCACAGTCGTCCTAAAACATGTGTACGCAGATCAAGTTTGAAAGCCGACCCGATCGGACGTCTATATCCTATAGCTCCCATAGGAACAATCGGATATAGCTTTCACAAAATGAAGATATTTCGCTCAGTGTAAGAGTTATTGACAAGAATCTTTCTAAATCTTATTATTTTACGCATACCTTGATCAGGGTAAAAGCGCGTGCCGATCGGACGTCTATATCTTATAGCTCCCATAGGAACAATAGGGTGAAATCGGTCAAAATTTGTCGTTTTTCAGGATATTTTGCGCAGAATATAAGCTATTCCCATGAAACTTTCCAAATCGTATTTTTTTGTGCGTACCTTGATCAGGGTAAAAGCGCGTGCCGATCGAACGTCTATATCTTATAGCTCCCATAGGAACAATAGGGTGAAATCTGCAAGGGTATTAAAACTTCGGCTTGCCGAAGTTAGCTTCCGTCCTCGTTTTTTATTTAATTTTAACAAAATTAAATCAAGTATACAATACTAAATCTAATAAATTTTATGGGTACTAGCTAACGGGGCCTTCGACTCGAAACGTGTGTGTTATTACCTTATATGATTAATTTAGCTTGATTGACGAATTTGGTAATGGTTAGTGTATTCTCGCTGTGTGCCAAAAATGGCAAATCTAATGCTCTGTAATCGGCTGCAGGTGTCCAGGAGGTGATCCACGGTAAGATCGTTACCGCACAGTTGGCATGTTGTCCGCGACGTTCCCAACAGTATGTGTTGGTGAGTGGATTGAGTGTGTCCGATGCGTAGCCGGATGAATGTCCCGCAAGACCTTCTTCCGGTATTGGGCGGAGGGTTGAACTTGTTGCAAGTTGGGTTTATTGTTTGATATCTGTGCACAAAGAGTGCCCATTCGGAGATTTTCTTTTCTTCAAGGTGTAGCCTAATTTGGTTTTGTATGTCCTTGGCATTAAACGGGGTAAAGAGAAAGGAAGGTGCATGTCTTATTTCTTGGGCGGCCTTGTCGGCAAGTTCGTTTCCACTGATTCCTTGGTGACTGGGAACCCAAAGGGTGGTGATTTTTGTTGGATGTGAACTAAGAATGTGCCTTATTTCATGAATTGTGGGATCGTTGTGTTGTACGTTGCGTATGGCGGATATAGATGAGAGGCTATCTGTGCAGATCACAAATTGTCCAGGGTTCTTAGAGGCGAAATGGCATGCTTTTAATATAGCAAAAGCTTCGGCAGTGAAAATGGAGTTGTAGGACGGAAGCCTTCCTCCTGCAATAATTTTTTGGTTGCAGTCAACCACAGCAAAGGTGGTCGAGTCGGTGATTCTAGAACCATCGGTGAAAATCCAGGTTTTGTGCCCCAGATCTGATTGTACACTCAAAAACCGTTTTTGGAATTCTGAAGGACATGTATCTTGTTTAGCACCGTTGTAGATTTGAGTGTTTATGTTGGGCTTTTTGGAGCCCCAAAATGCTGGCGATTTAAAAGACTTTCTGGGCTTGGGTAGCGGTAGGTCGAGCTGTTTGATGTAGCTGGCGCAACGTCTAAGTGTGGATATACATTTGTAATTCCGTTTTTGCTAAAAATGGTTGCGAAGTCCTTGTTGAGTAGGCGGTTTGATGAGGTGTATAGCTTTGCGATGAACATCATCGTAGTTTGATCTATGCGGGATTGGATACCGGAGACCGGCCTCTGCCAATATACATGGTACTGGAGAGGTGGGGAATGCATGATTGGCGCGGCGCACTGCCCAGTGGTAGGGCGCTTGAATTCTTTTTAGGTGCGATTTGGCACACCAACCGTAGATTGGCAGGCCATAGACTATTTTTGAGAGCATTAGAACTCGCGTAATGTCTAAAATAGTCTTAGTGTGTATACAAGTGTATTTAGATGATAGGAATTTAATAATATTAAATCTAGTTTCAAGTTGTTGTCTGAGAATTTTACAGTGTTGATGGAAAAGAAGTTTCGAGTCGAAGGTTATACCCAAAATTTTTAAGAAGTTGACACTTTTTATTTTGTTGTTGTTAAAGTCTAAGTCGGAAAGGTTACATTGGTGTTTGCGGCAAATATGTAGTAGCTGGCATTTATCAAGAGCAAGAGAGGCACCAGAGGTTGCTCCCCACAAGTTAATTTCGTACAGTATTTCCAAAAATTTTGTTTTAACAGTGTTGATATTTTTTATATTTGTGAAAATTATAGCGTCGTCTGCATATACTGATATATGGATCTCTTTATGTCGAGATATAATACTGTTGATTTCTTCAAAAGCTATCATAAATAGGACTACAGAAAGTGGAGAACCCTGAGTAATTCCGTTGTGCAAAATGTGGGAGTTCGAGGTTACATTGTTTATTCGAACCCTGAAAGAGCGATTGGTCATGAAGGCCTTGACAAGGTTGTAAAGCCTTGGACCAATGCCCCAGCGCTCGAATCTACAAAGTACGGCATGAATCCCCACGCGATCGAATGCTCTTTCAAAATCTGTCGCCAGGAAAGAGACGTGATTTTTGGTCAAAAGAGCGTTCGACCAAAGTGTTGAAGACGCAGCAAAGCGTCCATAGTGTTATGTTTTCTTTTAAATGCAACTTGATTATGTGAGATGAGATTGTGGTGGTTAATAAACCAGAGAAGTCTCTGGACAATTATTTTTTCAAGTGTTTTACCTAGACAGGACAAAAGGGAAATAGGACGGTAGCTGTTAATATCAGAAGGGGGTTTGTTAGGCTTCGGAATGGGGATAATGGTGGCTGAGCTCCATGTATGTGGGTATGTTCCGGATTGTAGCGTTACATTAAAGATTTCCAAAAGTTTGGCTTTCAGAAGGTATGATACCCTATCGGCCCCAGGACTTTTTCCTTTTGCGCTTGCTATTGAGGCTTCTATTTCCAGAAGGGTAAAATTGGAATCTAAGCATGTAGCGGATGTTGAAAGTGAATCTGGGAGATAAGGTTCTGATAGATACCGATTTTTTTCTCGTATGTACTCTACTGAAAAGTTTCTGTCGGAAGAGTATTTAGACCAGGCGTGGCCAAACTCATCGGCGATGTTAAAGGATCCAGATAGAGTACCTGAGTCCGATTTGATGTACTTGAAAGGTGTGGGTGGAATGCCAGCTAAGCGTTTTATATCGGACCAGACTTTTTTTGGGGTCGATAACGGGGAAATCCGGGAAGTGAATTTTTCAAGGCAGTTGCGCTTGGCTGAGAGAACTGTTTTTTTAAAGAGAGCGTTAGCTTTTTTGTAACTGATAAGGTTTGTGTCAGACATATTTCCTTTATAATAGGAGAATAAAAGTTGCTTCCGGTCCCTGAGCTGTTGGAGCTCAGAGTTCCACAGGCACTTTAGCTTTATGGATTACTCGTTTTGTTTGGGGAATGCTGCAGTTTGCAGCTGATCGAATGGCTTTGATCATTTGAGCGACTTGCTGATTTAGGCAACCGGCTGTCCAGTTAAGAGCTGATTTTTCGCAGTTTTCATTGAAGCGTTTCCAGTTGGCTAGGTCAGTCTTGAATTTGGGTAGCGGGAGAGTATTATCGGGGTGGGTTGGTGCAGAAATGTGAATGGTTATCGGGAAGTGATCACTGCCATGGAAGTTATCTGAAACAGACCAGCTACATCTATGAGCTATCTCAGGAGATATCAAGGAGACATCTATGTGAGTGAAGGTGTTGTGGGTTGAAAGGTGTGTGGGAGAGCCGTCGTTAAGGACTATTAAGTTATTTTCTTGAATAGATCGTTCGATTTGTTTTCCTCTTGTGTTTGTGTGCGGGGAACCCCATAAAGGACTCCACGAGTTTAGGTCACCGAGAAGTATAGATGCTGAAACCCATTCTTCCCCCGACATACTTTGATCTCCTTCGCTCATTTCTAATTGGTAGAACCTTCCAGGTGGATGTTCGAGGATCAAAGTCTGCCTCAAGGCCTATTCTTGCTGGAGTCCCTCAAGGAAGTGTGCTGGGTCCTGTCTTGTATACAATATTCACCTCGGACCTTCCGTCGCCCAGAGGCAGGAATGTTTTAACAGCTACCTATGCACATGACACAGCATTTCTGGCGACAAGTGCTCTGCGAAGAGAGGCGACAGATATGGTGCAGGACATGCTAAATGAGTTTGAGGCCTGGGCGTCGAGGTGGAACATCGCAGTGAATCCTGCCAAATCTCAGCATGCAACCTTTTTATTAAACAGGCTGAACACCTATCGCCTAACCTTAGACGGGACTCCAATAAAGCACTCGGACGCGGTTAAGTACCTTGGGCTTACTCTGGACAGGCGGCTTACCTGAAAGCAGCACATTGTGGCAACCTGTGCTTCAGTAAGGCAAAAAGCGGGGAAAATGAGATGGCTTCTTCGTCCGGGCAGTGGACTGTCGATCACGGCGAAAACCCGGCTCTTCAAAGCAACCTTGATGCCTAGTCTTCATTGGGGTATAAACTTCTGGGGCACTGCCTGTAACACTTCTATAAAAAGAGTTGAATCCTGCCAATCCAAAATTTTAAGACACATGATAAACGCCCCATACTATACAAGAAACACTACTAGTTTTCGAGATCTCAAAATTAATCTTGTTTGTAAATCTATCACCAATTCTGCCATTCGCTACAGATCAAGACTCATCTCCCACACAAACAGACTTTCCCTTACACTTTCCAGACCTATGAACAGAAGAAGACTAAAAAGATTGCACTCATCAGACAATTGGATACTTGGACGGCACGCTAGTGGGAAACTGATTCCAGACTTAGACTCATAGACTGCCACACTGCTCAATTTTTGTAATAAGTCTTTTTTTTTTTTTTTATTCTTTACTTCTTGTTAATTTTTACCATGGGTGAAACTGAATTAAGTTTCACATAACACTCTCCAATAAACATTTTGTTATGCATATTAAAAAAAAAATATATATATATATGCCCCATTAAGGTTTTCAAGGGTATTTGATACGTCAGAGGAAGTAAAGCTTTGATTGGGGGGGATATAGGCATTTATAATGTTTATGGTTTGGTCAATACTAAGCTGCAGTACTGGGCAGAGAATGTTGGAGTTTATATTTTGTGTGAGGAATATTTCGTTTAATAAGGACACCGATCCCTTGCTTAGCTACGGTGTTTTGCGGGAAGTTGTAGAAATAACTAATATATCCTTTAGGGGGAATGAAATTAGTGAAATTGTATGGCAGATTGGTTTCCTGCAAAAATATTATATCGGGTGAATGGTCTTTTATAAGGAGTGTAAGTTCGTTGTAGTTATTAAAAATACCATGGATTGTATTATAGCAATTGGCATGATAAGAATATATAGATTTTATTCTTGCTTGATTATAATGTTATGTATTTAAATGTAGGAATGTAAAAAAGGAGATGATCGGGACTAAGAGTCGGGATCGTCCATTGTTACGTCAGAGTATGTAGGGCTGTTTGGGGAGTTTGAAGAGATAGATTCGTTTGATTTTGATCTTGAGGTCAGTGAGGAGTTATTGTCGTCTTGTTCAGTTTGTTCTATGAATTTATGTACTTCAGATCTGAGAGCGCGAGATTTTGCTAAGTGTTTTTGAAGTATACTTTCGTTGTGTGAGTTAGAGAATTCAGTTTTGGAGGAGTTATTAAGTGTGGTTGGTAATTTCTCTTTGGGAATCAAAGAGTTCGCATGCGTAGATGATAAGAGAGATGTTTGAGCTTTTGTTGAACAGGAGGGTGAGTCGGTATTGGTGGTCCCGTGGGATTCGGGAATTTTGTCGCCAGCGGCTGTTGTGTTCGTGTTTGTGATGACCGAGTAGGTCAGCGTGGAGTTGGTTGTCGTGCTTTGTTGTTGTTTTAAGATAATGCGAGCTTCTCGGAAGCTGCAATTATTTGTCATTTTTATCTGTAGAAGATTTCTTTGTGCTTGGTATTGCGGGCAGGAGGGTGAGGAAGCGGGGTGATCGCCGCTGCAGTTTGCGCAGGCGGCTGGGTTACCGCATTTCTTTAATGTGTGTCCTAATAACTGACATGACTTACACCTCATGGGGTTTGGAATATATTCCGTAACTCTAACTGTGTGCCAGGAGATGTCTAATTTTCTTGGAAGGGTGTAGAGGTCAAAAGTCACTAGAATTTTGCCAAATGGTTTGGGAGTGCCGTCGAACATTTTTGTGAATTTATAAACGCTGTGAACATTCTGAGACTTTAGCTCTTCAACAATTTCGTTTTCTGGGATGTTAATTAAGCAGGGTGCGTAAATGGTGCCTTTAACAAAGTTAAGAGAGTTGTGGAGTTTGCACTCGATATCGCATAGGCCAGGTAAGGGGTAGTTTTGGTAAATTTATTGCCAACTTCTTTGGATTTGACCAACATGAGAAGATTTCCATCACGGAGAGTTGAGATCGATATGATGTCTTTGCTGATGTTTTTAAGAGCTCTGTGGACTGCAAAGCAGGAAAAATCTGATATGTTTTTTTCTGAGTTCTTGGATGATACAACTATAAACCTAGGGTTTTTAAGCTGAGGTTCAGGGAGTTCGGGAAATTCGATTGGAAGTTTTTGCAATTGTCTTTTTTTTTGGCTTTGGGGCTAGCGCGTAGTTATCCAATAACTTAGGTGGCCCGGAGGCCATGGTTAGAAAGTAAATTTCTTACAAGAATTGGGTATTTTATTCACACGTGCGCGTTAAGAAAAAAACAAGAGAGAACGCTATAGTCGGGTGCCCCGACTATCAGATAACCGTTACTCAGCCAAAGTGAGTGCGAGGGAGATGGAGATAGAACATTTTTAATCTGGCATAACTTTTTAACGAATGGTCCGATTTGAAAAATTTCTTCTACATTTCGATATGTATTAATAAACACAATAAAACTGCTTACTTACTTTTCCAAAATCTTTAAAGGTGTGCGCGCCAGACACAGACACACACACACATAAAATCGTTTAAGGCGATTGTGGGCGTCAGAGGGGCGTGGCGCTCGTCTGAACTAATCTTGCGTAGGAAGCCCAAGAATTTGTGTTGTTAATCCCAAATTTCTAGCTTTTATAGTTTCCGAGATCTCAGCGTTCATACGGACGGACAGACGGACAGACGGACATGGCTAGATCGACTCGGCTAGCCTCGGCCTGATCAAGAATATATATACTTTATAGGGTCGGAAACGCTTCCTTCTACCTGTTACATACTTTTGCACGAATACAATATACCCTTTTACTCTACGAGTAACGGGTATAAAAACGATATTGGCGATAAGCCGGGCGATGAGACTTCGCGATAAGCAAGGCACTGACAATTGGATAGGCACAGACGTCCGCACTCGAAGAGAGATAGTCGGTGACTGATATTATATATTTTCATTAAATGCATATAGAAAACCTCCGACCAGAATTTCCGACCAACTAACAAAAGCCGAATGGTCAAAATTGAATTAAAATTATGAAAACTTAAAATGAAATTAAATGAACGAAAATTAAAAATAGAAAAGAAAACATGAAGTGAACGAGATCGAGTTTAAAAGAAAAGAAAAGAAGCGAACAGAAAAAAAAATAATGAAGTAAATATTAGGGAAATAAAAAAGAATCCTTTTTTTCGTATTTCGAATTCGCCGCAGTAGAGCGAATTCGCCCTTTAAGCATTCAATGGATTCAATGGAATCCACTTAGGTTCCACAACTATGACCACTGGTTGTATTTACTTTTCTCATACACACGGGTTAATTCCCTTTTTATATACATATATTAAATTTATTTTCGCCCTTTATTTTGTAACTATTTAAATACTATATTGCCTTTATGATTATATTAGTATGTTTTAAATAACTATTATATTTCTATACCTATAAATTTATATTCTATTAATTCCTTTCGAAAAATAGCGAATGTGGGTGGGAATACGCCCTGTAAAAATATGTCAGCAGTAGATTTAAAAATTTTATGTTAATAAATGAAGTTTATAATGCATTTTGAGTAGACCGCTAATTAGCTAAAGGGGACATGCCGATAACAGAAGATGTGGGGGTAACATAGAGGAAGAATGCCCTCATCTATGTGACGGTGTGATCATGGAAGGGTGGGCATTTGTGGCCGCAACAACATTTTGCCACATTCTTGGGAATTTTATTTTTCCTTTTTATTTGTAACTATTTTCATTTCCTTCAATTCTAATCAAATCTCCGAAATATCCGTCAGCCCGTTACCGTCGACTTATTCTTGCACGTGATCGATTTAATGATAATATATTTATGAAATTTCTTTTGTGGAGATAATGGGCTGTATATCAACGGACTCGACGACTAGCCGGAACCATCACGTGGTCCGACCGATATACGAATTGTCATCTGCTCTTCCTTTTGGAAAATCTAAAGTTTTCTAGGATCTCCCTCTGTACGTTACATGCTACAGTAAATATAATATACCTATATATTTATAAATCTGGCGCCCAAACGTGCAGCAAGAATTGCTATAGCAAGCAATTCAACCGGCACGCCACAATAAAAAAACAAGAGAGAACGTTATAGTCGGGTGCTCCGACTATCAGATACCCGTTACTCAGCTAAAAGAGTGCGAGGGAGATGGATATATAAAACTTTGACAGGGCATAACTTCTTAACGAATGGTTCGATATAAAAATTTCGATAGGTATTGATAATCACAATAAAACTGCATTTTTACTTTTCCAAAATCTTTAAAGGTGTGGGCGCCAGACACCTTTCAAAAAATGGTATAGGGTGATTGAGGGCGTTAGAGGGGGCGTGGCACCTTTTTGAAACAAACTTGCGCTGCGTGGGAACTCCAAGAATATGCATGCAAAATGCCAATTCTCTAGCTTTTATAGTTTCCGAGATCTCAGCGTTCATACGGACGGACAGACAGACGGACAGTCGGACATGGCTAGTTCGACTCGGCTAGTGATCCTGATCAAGAATATATATACTTTATAGGGTCGGAAAAGCTTCCTTCTCCCTGTTACATACTTTTGCACGAATACAATATACCCTTTTACTCTACGAGTAACGGGTATAAAAATAGTTGTTGAAATGTTACAATCATCAAACATTAATTCGCATTTTCGGATTAACTAGTTGAAAAATTCTGAATGCGGAGAGGACAATAATAGCTCTGGAAAATTTTTTTCATTTGATTCAACTTATGATAAACCGAGCATTATTGAAAATAAATTCTTTATCCGAGGGTAGGCAAGGAATTCTGGATCACCGTTTCCATGCCAATCTCAGATCATTAAAGACGAGTGGCTATTTTTTTAGGAGATTTTTTTTTTGTTTTATACATATGTCACTTGGCAAGTTGACACCATCCGCTCAATTAACCGTTCATTTTCAGGAAGCCGTGGTTATTACTTGTTTTGGAAGTATGGTGTTAGTGGTATTTAACCACACAAGTGTCTGTAGTCGGTGGACTACAATTTTGTTCCGTCTGTTCTAGTTATTTCTCTGATTCCAAATAATAACTTAAATGCTTCAAGGTAGCGTAACTGAGGAAAAGGTGAATCATATTATGATAGCAGAGTATAAGATGTTAGGTGTTTATAAACCTTCTTCGACCGTGTTAACCATGTTAAATATTTGCACAATTTACCTCCAAATTTGGTGTTACAAAAATTTTGTAATCTCACATTTAAAAATAAAAATAAAAAAATCAAGAAAAAAGGTTACCATTCAACATCCTGTTAGTTAGCTTAAAAAAGCTTAAAATAAATAATATTTTTATTTTACCTTATTATTGATAGTTATTTAGGCAGAAGCATAGTGATCGTGAGTCCTTGGTAAAGAGTAGGAGAGTATATTAAAATATATATTAAAATAATAAAATAAAGTTGTCCCAGTACCATTAGAAATGCCAGTATCGCGCAGTTGTAAAAATATATCCATGTTAGGAAATTCTGGAAACACAGAAAGTCAAGAGTGTTATCTTTGCTTACAATTAATCGAATTTTCTGCACAACTGTTGACAACTTGGTGTGGGGACACGTTTCACAGAGCGTGTTTCAGTAGCAGGATAGGCCATAGAAAAGTTTGTCCTGTATGCGCGACTTCCTTTCAAACTTCGACAGGTAGTTTGCTTAACGAATTAAGAGGAGAGTTAGCTAATTCTGTGTTCAATCCAGAAATGCCAGTTAGTACGAGAGCAAATCGAATTCCAGACCTGGACTCGACTGACGCAGGTAGTTCGACTGCAGGTCCTCCGGGGTCAGGAATCCCGGCCCCAAATGCAGGCCCCTGGAGATTTAGGAGCAGTGGAAGACAACAGATCTGAGGAGATGGATGTCAACGCAGGCCAGGAAAGTCAAAGTCCATCCCCATCTTTGCATCAGCTCCAACAAACAGTAGCGAATGCCATGGCAGCCGCGTCGATAAGACAGACCAAGGTTCTATCCGATACCTCACTTAAACAGGCAGAGCTACTGTCCAAAGCCATATCAACAGGGTTTCGAGAGTTGCTGGCTTCCCTTCCTTCTCATATACCAACCGGAAGTCAGGAACCTCCACCACCTTTAATTACTCTAAAAACTTCAATTACTGCCAGCGACTGGTACTGGCGCTATCACAAGAGTGCTAGAAATATTGAGTGGCCTGCATTTAAAAGGGCTATGTTAATTCAGTTCGAAGATGAAAAAAACGATGTAAATATTCGCGCTACTATCGATAGCAAAAACAAAATGAATCATTTGATGAATTCTACGAAGCGATAGTGATGTTAGCAGATAAATTGACTATCCCATTGTCTGAATCCTTATTACTAGAATCCCTGCGTGCTAATTTGTTACCGGAAATCTAGCACGAGTTGCTTTTTGAGCGAGTGTTAAGCATTTCACAATTGCGCCATCTAGTTAGGACTAGGGAAGAATTCATGCAGACGGTAAATCCAAATCAAGCGCTTAAGCCTAAACCCGCGCCTAGGAAATTTGTAAATGCTCTGGAAAATTCGGCAGAGCTGGAATCGGAAGAAATAGATGAAGGAATAGAGGCGATTAATCTGGTTTGCTGGAATTGTCGTGGCAACGGGCACCGGTACCAGGACTTCGTTGATGATAGACGAGTATTTTGCTATGGGTGTGGCCAAGCGGACAAATATCGGCCGACTTGCCAAAAGTGTAACGCATCAAAAAACGTTCAAAGGCGTGTACCTCAGAAAGGTACATGCAAACAGATGATTTCGACAGCCACCAACACGGATTAACTAAAACCAGGACGATCTCCCAAAACTCTCATGTAAACACGTTTTCACCTTCTCCGGTAGTTACAAGCGAGCACCGTAGTAAGGAGTTGACAGGGTTTTTAAAACGAAAAATCCGATCTCAAGAACATGTAACGGCCCGAATTGACAATAAGGCTCATGAAAAATACGCAAAGTTCCTTATAATTTAAGAACACGAAGTTTCCATTTGCTCCCGAACTATAATATAAATAAATAATTATTAAGATAACCACGGCTATCTCTAGCTAGCAGGGTGTGGGGGGCATAGAAACGAAGGCGGCACAGTTGCAGATCCAAAGAGGACCAGATGAAACGAGAGAGCAGCAGCGGAAAGAGGGCACAGCAGCAGCGGAGAGAGGGACAGAGCAGCGGAGGCATAGAGCAGCGTGAGCGACCGAACTGGACCAACGAAGGCGGCAGAGCGAGACAGAACTTTCCAGAGAGAGTTATCTACGAAACACTCAATAAGTGTAAGAACAGGACCACAAGATCATGCCGAGCAGAGGACAGAAGCAAGCCAAGAAACACAAGTTGGATCTAGTTTCGTATTGGCCGAGTCTGTTTGAGTGAGTAGCGTTAAATCGAGGAGTGCGGTATAGGCAGGGACCCATAGGTTTCTCATTAAATAAAATATTATATCCGAAGCTTGAAAACCTGCGTGTCTATTAAACCGACTTCCACCTTTGAGTCGGATCACCCTCTACAAAATTTCCAAAAGTCCCCAACTTAGAAAATTTTTCTGTAAGCGACCCTGGCCGGACTGAGCCATATCCCAGCCAGGAAACTACTTTACAAACGAAAGGGAGATTACCTGAATAGGAACGAACAAGAAGAGATGGATTTAGTATCAGCTATAATAGCTCCTGATGTCAGACCATATGCCGAAGTTACGCTAATAGGTAGAACATTGACGGGGTTAAGGGATACAGGCGCTTCAATAAGCTGCATTGGGGAGAGATTTACAAGAATCTCATTTTCCCTTTAAATCTATTTCGGCCGATGTTAGAATCGCCGGAGGTCAAAACCAAAAAGTCATCGGGAAAGTTACCACTCAGGTTAAGTTTAAGGATCAAAATAATTTGATAACGTTATATATAGTTCCATTATTTGTACAACCCTTATATTTAGGTGTAAATTTCTGGAAAGAATTTGTATTGCTACCCGATTCGCTGGTAGAAGAAAAGGCATGCGTAGGCGAGATAAACAATTGCGATGAATTAGAAATGTCCGAACGTCAGAGACCTTTGTCTGATGAGCAATTCTTGGAGCTTAATAAAGCTATTTAAAGTTTTCCATCGTTCGTGGAAAAAGGACTAGGAAAGACGTCGCTGTTGTCACATAATATAGATGTAGGAGACGCAAAGCCAATTAAACAGCGACGCTATCACGTGTCACCGGCCATAGAAAAGCTCATGTACGAGGAACTCGGCCGTATGTTGGGCCTAGGAGTCTTTGAGGAGTCAAACAGTGCCTGGTCTTCTCCAGTAGTGTTAGTCAGAAAACCAGGCAAAGTTAGGCTGTGTATAGACAGTAGGCGAGTCAATTAGGTAACCCGCAAAGATGCATACACTATGCCATTTATAGATGGGATTTTAAGTCGGTTGCCAAAGGAAGAATACATCTCTAGCCTGGATCTCAAGGATGCCTATTGGCAGATACCCTTAGAACCAGGATCGAGGGACAAAACGGCTCTTACAGTACCAGGACGAGCACTGCATCAGTTGACCGTAATGCCTTTTGGATTAAGCAATGCGCCTTCCACAATGTCCGAGCTGATGGATCGTATTATACCGGCCAACTTACGGAACGAGGTGTTCATCTATTTGGACGACCTCCTTATTATTTCTGATACGTTCCAGCGGCATATTAGCGTCCTTCTGGAATTGGCAGGTAAACTTAAAGAGGCAGGGTTAACAAATAATGTGCAGAAAAGTAGATTTTGCGTACCCGAGGTCCATTACCTAGGACACATAGTAGGATACGGAACCATTAGCATGTATTCCGCAAAGATTGAGACTACCCAGTACCCAAGTCCGTGAAGCAGTTACGTAGATTCCTAAGTATGACTGGATGGTGCCATACATTTATAAAGAATTATGCGTCCATCACTTCACCGTTAACTGACGCGTTAACGCAAAAACGTCAATTCGCCTGGTCAAATGAAGCTGAGGATGCGTTCCTGGCTCTGAATGAGGCTATGTGTAAGGCCCCAGTGCTACACACACCAGATTTTTCCGTGCCATTCTTTATTCACTGCGACGTCAGGAGTTGGTGGTGTCCTTATGCAGGTCAATAAGGATGGCGATGAGGTGCCTATAGCGTTTATGTCGAGGAAGCTCAATAAATGTCAGCGTTTCTATTCCGTTACGGAGAAGGAATGCCTGGCTGCCATTCTCAGTTGTGAGGAGTCGTAAAACTCCCCACAAATCTCGAGGCAGGAGAGCCCCTAGCAACAGCGAAGGCAGCGAGAATGCGGCAGAATCCGAGGGCAGCCAGGTTCACCAGTAAATACTGGACCTTGGACCCGGCCAAAGCGGAGAGACCGTGGAATATCGGTACCGCGCTGGACCTTGGACCCTGGCCGCCGAAGGGCAATGAGGTCGAACGGTTAATCCGTGGACTTTAACCCGGCACACAGAGGATGCACCGTGAACTAACGGGACATCTTGGACCTTGGGCCCGATGCGTGCCGTGTGCAAAAAGGGAAATAACGGGAAATATAAGGGACGGCGCAGGCGCAGCTCGTGGAGTCAGAGTCAGTGCGCGGTGGAGGCAGTTATAGTACGCGAGGCAGTCAGTTGGAGTACGCGCGGTAGAAGACACGGGATGTGTCGGTCGGAAGACGCGACGTTGACAGCCGGAGGAGAGACAGGAGACAGTCAATCGAGATACGCGAGAAAGAATACAAGTGCGACAGTTTCCCAAAAAAACAAGAATACCAGTGCGAGGATCTAATCGAGTGCGTGGCCGTGAGAGTATCGAAAACCGAGTGCTCTACGCCCAGATCAAGATAACAGAGTCAATACGCTAGATCTGCACAGGAGCAGAGACGAGAGAAGGACGAGCTACCGGCAAGGTGAGCGCGGATCAAGAGTTTGTGCCTGGCGTCGGGGTTACGGTGAACTGACGATAAGACCGAATCCTCGGATTTGACCTGTCGGGACATTTGTTTCCCAGGCTAGAGCCAGACCGACCTCAGGGAACACGGCGATACAGGTGGTCACGAGATCATTCTGGTCGGGACCCAAAAGGAAGGTTGTGCAGACTTGTTGTTCTACAAACCGGGTGGAAATGGAGAGGAGCCGTTGGAGAACGACGCCGCTGGTGTCCACAAGAAGCACGATCCGAGAGCAGCGACGCCGTTGAGGAGCGCCGCCGAGAAAAGCATGAAGTGATTTTGAGCCGAGGAAGGCACGAAGCCGAACAGGCAAGCCGCAACAGCCAGCTGACGAAGAAACCAATTCCAGCGAAAAGTAAAACTAAATAAAGTTTTCCGATTTGTCCCAATCGGAAATCCCTGCATTTTCTTGGGTCACGGGCAGTCACGCAATACAAATTTGGTGGGACGAACACACAATATCTCTGAGCTAGTCGCGGCGTTTACGTAGCGATCAAACAGTCAAAAACGGTTCGTTACACAGCATCAGTAATCACGGACTATGCATCCCTGAAGTGGCTGATGACTCAAACCGATCTCAGTAGCAGACTCACTAGGTGGGCCTTGAAACTGAGAAGTTTTTTCAGAAAATGAATGTAGATTTTCTTGGGCCTTATCCAAGAAGTAAAGCGGGAAATATTGGCATCCTTGTGGTGGTAGATAACCTATCGAAATTTCCTTTTATTAAGCATTCTCAAAAGAAGATTCGTTTGAAATCCTAAGAAAAGCAGCCACTGATAGAAGCAACATGATCGCAATGAGAGGACCTACAATTTACGTAGCAGAATACAATCCTTTAGGCCTGGTCAGGAGGTTTTTCGTAGAAATTTCCAACAGAGTTGTTTTGTAAAAGGGTTTAACGCAAAGCTTGCCCCAATATTTGTTAAAGTGCGAGTGAGGAGAAAACTAGGTCAGGCGTTCTATGAATTGGAAGACTTACAGGGCAATCTGGCTGGAAAGTTTCATGCAAAAGATATTAAAGAATAAATAATACTAAAAGTCGCTCCAAGCTAGTATCACCCTTTGTTTTTCCCCAAAGTGTGATTTTGGCGGGGGGGATTTGTAATGTACCTTGTCGCTCTTTTGTCCACAAAATAAATAAGCCTAGAAGCAGATTTTAATTTTTTTGTTGACCCACTCAGGTTACCAAAGAGAATGAATCGCTGCCAAGCTCAGCTCAAAACGGTTGCACTTAAGAGAAATTAGGGAATTAAAATTACATGGGAGTACCGTGGATTGACAGACAAAAATGTCGATCTTTTTCGAAATTTGGGGAAATTTTGGTTACATGAGGTTCGGACACGCGAGTATCGGTATTTTCTAATTCTAACGCCAACCAAGGCAGACGTGCATATTAAGAGCAATAAAAGTCAAAGTTAGTTCAAAGTGCCAGCCAGTCAAAGATTAGAAAAGTCAGTAAATAATCGTGGTTTATACCAAATTGGGTAAGCAAAATAAATCGGCTGTCTTCCCCAAAATAGGGCAATGCTGACCTTAGTCAATTTTATTTAGGGTCCCTGGTGCAAAAGCACATCTTTATTCTCGCAGCCATTGGTTTTTCCATCAATACGCTCCGACATCCAGACGTTCCATTCAAAGCTCAGCTTTCCCGAAAGAGATCGGCCAAAGCAGTGGCCAGAGAGGAGAGGGGCTTCAGTTTTATTACCAGCGCAAATGCAACGGTCGCAGCTCCGACGCTGCTCAGCGCCGAAGCCGCGGAAAGTCGGAAAACGTCGGAAAACCGCCCGGGAAATCCCGCACATCGTCGAAAAGTCCTGCAGTGCCTACGTTTTTTTTTCTGTGTGTAAAAATCTAATAATTGCCTGAATAAGAACCACCGAAAAAGTCACGCACACACACATGTAACCTAAGACCACCACACTGCAATTATGTAATCGCGTTGTAACTGACCTACGTTAAAGTACAGTGGCCTCTCGTATGAATATCTTCGGTTGCTGGCTTGCTGTATATTTTTACCTTTAAATGGTATTATTCTAAAAGAACGCCACTGTACTCGCTCCCTTACGATTATCTCAGGTTTTTCCAAATTTTATATTTAAATTATATTTCTTTTTAATTACCTAAATTTAATTCTTTAAAATGCGCACACGAAAGTTGAAAGAAATAAAAGCCCATTTGTGAGTGTGTATGCGACCGGTATAGCAACGCCAGGAAATCAGTGAAGAAAATTCCAAAATATAAGTAAATTAGTATTTGGTAAAAGAAAATGAAACCAATCAAGTAAAGTTATAACGTTAGTCATGATTACGAAAGAAAAAGAAAAGAAGGCCCGTCTAGGTTAATTTGGTGCGGTTCTTGTGTCGTCGGGTGAAACATATGTATGTCAATAATCACCTCACGACACAAGAACCTCACCAAATTATTTCAGCGAATTTCTGTGACAACGTTCCACGAAGAAAGCGTTTTCCTCGCCGGATGTTCAATGAGTGAGTCACCCTAAGTATATTATATATTTTTATTAAATGCATAAAGAAAACCCCCGACCAGAATTTCCGACCAACTAACAAAAGCCGAATGGTCCCAATTGAATTAAAATAATGAAAACTTAAAATGAAATTTAAATGAACGAAAATTAAAAATAGAAAAGAAAACATGAAGTGAACGAGATCGAGTTTAAAAGAAAAGAAAAGAAAAGAAAAGAAAAGAAAAGAAAAGAAAAGAAAAGAAAAGAAAAGAAAAGAAAAGAAAAGAAGCAAACAGAAAAGAAAATAATAAAGTAATTATTAGGGAAATAAAAATATAATAATTTTTTTCGTAATTCGATTTCGCCGCAGTAGAGCGAATTCGCCACTTAAGCATTCAATAGATTTAATGGAATCCACTTAGGTTCCACAACTATGACCACTGGTTATATTTACTTTTCTCATACACAATATTAGATTTTGTAACTATTTAAATACTATATTGCCTTTATGATTATATTAGTATGTTTTAAATAACTATTATATTTCTTACCTATAAATTTATATTCTATTAATTCCTTTCGAAAAATAGCGAATGTGGGTGGGAATATATATATGGACGTTGATGCACTACGAGCAGTACAAACAAGTGGCCCAACGACACCAAGCACGTGCTTGTTACGCGCGGGGCCCTTTTATCAATTTGGGCAAGAATGCGAGTTCGCGAGGAAGTATACATAAAACAAAGAAAAACGGGACACATAATGAAAATAAAGAAGCAATTAGGAGTGAAGCAAATGAGTTAAAATATTAGTTTTTAATACCGGGATAGAAGTTGAAATGCAAATTAAATGATAAAGGTTGTTATAATTATTACATAGAGCGCGAAAGGGCTCGTGCAGACTAAAATTTGATGTACATCGAGGCAAATTAAGGGGATAATAATTACGTGTTAGTCTAACGGGAATATTAAAAGTTAGGCGGCTTACAAGTTTTACAGAGTCAATATCACCTCTTATAAGATTGTGCATAAAAATAGTACCAAGCATTTTTCTACGATTTGCAAGTGTCGGTAAATTAAGCAATATAATCTACTCTGGTAGGAAGGTAGCCTTACGTTTTGATCCCAGTTCAAAGTACGAAGAGCAAAAAGAAGAACTCTATACGGTCAATGTGCACTTGGTATTGTGGGCTCCAAACCGAAGAACAATATTCCAATATAGGGCGGACAAGGGAGGTAAATAATAATTTGGTTATATAAAGGTCGTCAAATTCTTTTGACCAACGCTTTATAAACCCAAGAACACTCATAGCTTAGTTGACAGTCAACATTATGTGGCAGTCAAATTTAAGCTTCGGGTCCAGAAGAACGCCTAAATCATTTACTGAATATATACGGTCAAGTGGCAAGTTCTGAAGCAAATAACTTATAAACGTAGGAGTACCCCTATGGAAGGACATTACGTTACATTTCAGGCAGTTCAAATTTTAGAGGTTATACTCACACCATACTTGAAAATTATCAATGTCTGATTGTAAGCGGACTCTAGACTCTAGACTCTATATTGTGTTATGTCAAACAAAGCTTAACATCATCAGCATACATTAGTACACGAGAATTTGTTATGATAGAGGGAAGTTCGTTAATAAACAAAGTAAACAGCAAAGGGCCCAAATGACTACCCTGGGGCACTCCAGATGTCACGTGGATAATTTTAGAAGCAGCGTTCTTAAATATAACCCTCTGAGTCCTCCCATTCAAATAACTTGAAATCCATGCTAAAAGATTACATGGAAACCTAAGCAAGTCTAGTTTGAATAAAAGAAGAGAGTGGTTAACAGAGTCAAAGGCTTTACTAAAATCTGTATATATAACGTCGGTCTGCATTTTATTGTTAAATCCATTTATTACAATAGATGACAATTCAAGTAGATTGGTGGTAGTCGATCTTCGCTTAACGAAACCATGCTGACACGGTGATATTAGCGAGGAACATAAATGTTGCAAATGAGATGTGATAATACGTTCAAAGGCTTTTGGAATTGCCGACAATTTAGAAATACCTCTATAATTCTGGGCATCCGCCTTCGCACCCTTTTTGTGAAGTGGGATAATAAAAGAGTCCTTCCAGATAGTTGGAAAAACTGATGATGAAATAGACAAATGAAAAAGTTTAAGAATAGGTTTGCAAATGGTTTGTGCACAAAACTTAAGCACACATCCAGGAAGTCCATCAGGACCGGGAGAATAAGTAGGAGTTGTTGTTGTTAAATCTCTTAAGAGAGAACTTTCGGTAATTATAGGGGAAAAAATACAATTTGCCTTATTTAAGGGATTAGGGTAGTTTGATTTTGACCATGAAGAGGAGCTGTAAGTGGTTTGGAAAAAGTCGGCAAATAAATCAGCAATTTCAGAATCTGTCGATGACTCCATTGAGTTAAAACGAACCGATGAAGGCAAAGCCGATGACTTACGTTTAGCGTTAAAAAGTTATAAAACTGCTTCGGATCATTTGAAAATTCAAATTTACAACGATTTAAATTTACCATACGCCCTGTAAAAATATGTCTGCAGTAGATTTAAATATTTTATGTTAATAAATGAAGTTTATAATGAATTTTGAGTAGACCGGTAATTAGATAAAGGGGGTATGCCGATAACAGAAGATGTGGGGGTAACATAAAGGGAGAATACCCTCATCTAGGGGTCACACCTTATCTATGGGACGGTGTGATCATGGAAGGGTGGGCATTTGTGGCCGCAACAACATCTTGCCACAAATCTCCGAAATATCCGTCAGCCCGTTACCGTCGACTTATTCTTGCACGTGATCGATTTAATGATAATATATTTATGTAATTTCTTTTGTGGAGATAATGGGCTGTATATCAACGGACTCGACGACTAGCCGGAAACATCACGTGGTCCGACCGATATACGAATTGTCATCTGCTCTTCCTTTTGGAAAATCTAAAGTTTTCTTGGCTCTCCCTCTGTACGTTACATGCTACACTCTCTTATACATGCTATCCGATCCGTTAGAATATATGTAGCTATCTCACTTTCTGGAAAAGGAGATGAGAGAGAACAAGAGAACAGGGTTGTTGGAAAGCTGCGATCACGCAGCGGAGTCAGTCTTAAACGTGAAACGTGAACGAGAGAACATTAAATAAAAAGACAAATAAAAGACAACTAATCTACACACATGTTCTTTCTTTCGCCCACAAAATCAGAAGTGGCCAAAAAGCCTACGTCAAAATTGACAAAAACATTGCATTTGTAAACGCTAGAGTAATGTTATTAAAAATGGTCACAATGGGGTCCAAAGCGGAGTTGTGGGCTCGGTGGCTACAAGTGCCGGAAAGTTTGCGGCAGAGGATAGAAGCGGAGGAGTTTGAAGAAGCCAAACAAGAAAAATCTGCTGAAGTTGAAGGAGCCAACGGTGGACAGGGCGAATCGGCGATCGTGCAAATGGAGCTGAGCATAGTGCAACCAGCCGCTTCAATGTTTAAAGTTGAGCATTTGTCATTCCTAAGAATGTTCGACTCGGAGATGAAGGCAGCAATGGAACTTAAGGAAAAATGCATCTTCCTGGAAATTCATATATTCCTGGAAAAATTCTGTCGATAGTGGTGGCAGAGATGGCGAGGACGGCGAAAGTGATGGCAGCGATGGCAAAGGCGACGGCAGTGATGGCAAAGGCGGCGACAGTGATGGCAAGGGCGCCGGCAGTGATGGCATGGTCGGCGACAGTGATGGCAGCGAAAAAGGTTTTACCGTCAAATACAACGACGACAAGGATGGTGACGCCGGAAAAATTGACAAGGAGAAGCCTGGTGGCACCGATAAAAAGGAGTGGTGTTCGTCAGCACTGGCGTTTGCGAAGGAGATTGTATTCGAGTTCTCGGGCCAAGCAGGAGTAAACAACTGTATCAAGCAACTGAAAAACGTGGCAAAATTGTACCAGCTTAGCGATATGCAACAGCATCTCTTATGCATCGCTAAATTAAAGGGTGACGCATTGAAGTGGCTGCATGCTGATCCCAACCGTATCAGTATGCCAGTTGAAGTATTATTGAAAGATTTGGCACTGGCATTTGGTGGAAAATTGTCGAATGCAGAACAGCGCCGGGCTTTCGAGAGTCGTGTGTGGAAATCGGATGAGCGCTTCACTGTCTACTACGATGACAAAATGATGCTAGCCAGGGAAATCAACATAGATATGGAGGAGCTCCTTGATGGATTGATCGAAGAAATACCGATGGAAAGCATGCGTATACAAGCGCGTGTGCAATGTTTTCAGGAAACAGTTAGAAATGAAGAAAGAAAGGAAACAGTTAGAAATGAAGAATGTAAGACAACAGCTGAAAATGAAAATATCAATGAAATAGTTAGAAAGAAAAACGGGAAATTAACAGTAGAAGACAATTTGGAAAGAAAAATGTTAGAGATAAATTGTGTAGAAAATTTAGTATCGGTTTACAATATATGTGACGAAGTAGGGTACAATATAAAAAAACGGTTCGTTGAATTATTGGAAGACAATTATGTTAATGCAAATATGCCGGATGAGCCTGAAGTAAAATGGGAATTGAATATTAAATTAGAAAAAGGCAAGCCATTTAGCTCTTCTCCAAGAAGATGATCGTACACAGAGAAGGAAAAAAATTACAAGATATGTTAGACGAATATTTAAGAAAACGAATTATTAGACATAGTTGTTCGGAATTCGCGTATCCAATAGTACTAGTGAAAACGAGGGAGAACGCTATAGTCGGGTGCCCCGACTATCAGATATCCTTTACTCAGCTAAAGGGAGTGCGAGGAAGATGGATATATAAAACTTTAATCAGGCATAACTTTCGATAGGTATTGATAAACACAACAAAATCTTTCCAAAATCTTTAAAGGTGTGGGCGCGAGACAAAGACACACACACACATAAAATCGTTTAAGGCGATTGTGGGCGTTAGAGGGGGCGTGGCCCACGGCTGAAACAAACTTGCGCTGCGTAGGAAGCCCAAGAATATGTGTGGTTAATCCCAATAATCCCGATGATCTATTAGATAAGCTCGTTGGGAAAACAGTGTTTTCGAAACTGGATTTAAAAAACGGATATTTTCATGTTTTCGTTGAAAAAGAGTCGATTAAATATACATCATTCGTAACCCCGTTAGGTCAGTTTGAGTTTTTAAGAATGCCTATGGGCCTAAAGAATGCTCCACATGTATTCCAGAGATTTGTAAATTATGTTTTTGCAGATATGATTAGTGATAATACAGTAATCATTTATATGGATGATATCATGATTGCAAGTTAATGCCTAGAAGAACATTTTAAGACTATAAAAACAGTACTGAAAAGGATTAAAGAAAATAGATTAGAATTGAGAACATTAAATAAAAAGACAAATAAAAGACAACTAATCTACACACATGTTCTTTCTTTCGCCCACAAAATCAGAAGTGGCTAAAAAGCCTACGTCAAAATTGACAAAAACATTGCATTTGTAAACGCTAGAGTAATGTTATTAAAAATGGTCACAATGGGGTCCAAAGCGGAGTTGTGGGCTCGGTGGCTACAAGTGCCGGAAAGTTTGCGGCAGAGGATAGAAGCGGAGGAGTTTGAAGAAGCCAAACAAGAAAAATCTGATGAAGTTGAAGGAGCCAACGGTGGACAGGGCGAATCGGCGATCGTGCAAATGGAGCTGAGCATAGTGCAACCAGCCGCTTCAATGTTTAAAGTTGAGCATTTGGCATTCCTAAGAATGTTCGACTCGGAGATGAAGGCAGCAATGGAATTTAAGGAAAAATGCATCTTCCTGGAAATTCATATATTCCTGGAAAAATTGTCGATCTGTCGATAGTGGTGGCAGAGATGGCGAGGACGGCGAAAGTGATGGCAGCGATGGCAAAGGCGACGGCAGTGATGGCAAAGGCGGCGACAGTGATGGCAAGGGCGCCGGCAGTGATGGCATGGTCGGCGACAGTGATGGCAGCGAAAAAGGTTTTACCGTCAAATACAACGACGACAAGGATGGTGACGCCGGAAAAATTGACAAGGAGAAGCCTGGTGGCACCGATAAAAAGGAGTGGTGTTCGTCAGCACTGGCGTTTGCGAAGGAGATTGTATTCGAGTTCTCGGGCCAAGCAGGAGTAAACAACTGTATCAAGCAACTGAAAAACGTGGCAAAATTGTACCAGCTTAGCGATATGCAACAGCATCTCTTATGCATCGCTAAATTAAAGGGTGACGCATTGAAGTGGCTGCATGCTGATCCCAACCGTATCAGTATGCCAGTTGAAGTATTATTGAAAGATTTGGCACTGGCATTTGGTGGAAAATTGTCGAATGCAGAACAGCGCCGGGCTTTCGAGAGTCGTGTGTGGAAATCGGATGAGCGCTTCACTGTCTACTACGATGACAAAATGATGCTAGCCAGGGAAATCAACATAGATATGGAGGAGCTCCTTGATGGATTGATCGAAGAAATACCGATGGAAAGCATGCGTATACAAGCGCGTGTGCAATGTTTTCAGGAAACAGTTAGAAATGAAGAAAGAAAGGAAACAGTTGGAAATGAAGAATGTAAGACAACAGCTGAAAATGAAAATATCAATGAAATAGTTAGAAAGAAAAACGGGAAATTAACAGTAGAAGACAATTTGGAAAGAAAAATGTTAGAGATAAATTGTGTAGAAAATTAAGTATCGGTTTACAATATATGTGACGAAGTAGGGTACAATATAAAAAAACGGTTCGTTGAATTATTGGAAGACAATTATGTTAATGCAAATATGCCGGATGAGCCTGAAGTAAAATGGGAATTGAATATTAAATTAGAAAAAGGCAAGCCATTTAGCTCTTCTCCAAGAAGATGATCGTACACAGAGAAGGAAAAAAATTACAAGATATGTTAGACGAATATTTAAGAAAACGAATTATTAGACATAGTTGTTCGGAATTCGCGTATCCAATAGTACTAGTGAAAACGAGCACTCAGCTAAAGGGAGTGCGAGGAAGATGGATATATAAAACTTTAATCAGGCATAACTTTCGATAGGTATTGATAAACACAACAAAATCTTTCCAAAATCTTTAAAGGTGTGGGCGCGAGACAAAGACACACACACACATAAAATCGTTTAAGGCGATTGTGGGCGTTAGAGGGGGCGTGGCCCACGGCTGAAACAAACTTGCGCTGCGTAGGAAGCCCAAGAATATGTGTGGTTAATCCCAATAATCCCGATGATCTATTAGATAAGCTCGTTGGGAAAACAGTGTTTTCGAAACTGGATTTAAAAAACGGATATTTTCATGTTTTCGTTGAAAAAGAGTCGATTAAATATACATCATTCGTAACCCCGTTAGGTCAGTTTGAGTTTTTAAGAATGCCTATGGGCCTAAAGAATGCTCCACATGTATTCCAGAGATTTGTAAATTATGTTTTTGCAGATATGATTAGTGATAATACAGTAATCATTTATATGGATGATATCATGATTGCAAGTTAATGCCTAGAAGAACATTTTAAGACTATAAAAACAGTACTGAAAAGGATTAAAGAAAATAGATTAGAATTGAGACTGGCTAAGTGTGAATTTTTGCAATCGAGCGTAAAATATTTACGGTTTTTAATTTCGAAAGACAGTGTTAGAGCGGACGATAAGGGGTTAGATACGGTAAGAAATTTTCCAGTGCCGGGGAAAACACAGGCTGTTTAAAGTTTCTTAGGACTGTGTTCTTATTTTCGTAGATTCATAAAAGATTTTTCAACAGTAGCAAAACCTTTATTAGACTTATTAAGAAAAGAAAGAAAATTTAGTTTTGAAGAAAAAGAATTAGAATGTTTTGAAATGTTAAAAGAAAAGTTACTGGATGCACCGGTCTTGTCAATTTATAATTATAAAGATGAAATTGAACTGCATTGTGATGCAGGCGCATTGGGGCTTGGAGCAGTATTATTGCAAGTATTTTATTTTTCGAAACTGACCACAGAAACTGAAGCAAAATATCATAGTTATACCCGTTACTCGTAGAGTAAAAGGGTATATTGTATTCGTGCAAAAGTATGTAACAGGGAGAAGGAAGCTTTTCCGACCCTATAAAGTATATATATTCTTGATCAGGATCACTAGCCGAGTCGAACTAGCCATGTCCGTCTGTCCGTCTGTCCGTCTGTCCGTCTGTCCGTCCGTATGAACGCTGAGATCTCGGAAACTATAAAAGCTAGAGGATTGGCATTTTGCATGCATATTCTTGGAGTTCCTACGCAGCGCAAGTTTATTTCAAAATGGCGCCACGCCCCCTCTAACGCCCTCAATCGCCCTACACCATTTTTTGAAAGGTGTCTGGCGCCTACACCATTAAAGATTTTGGAAAACTAAAAATGCAGTTTTATTGTGACTATCAATACCTATCGAAATGTAGAAGAAATTTTTCAAATCGGACCATTCGTTAAAAAGTTATGCCCGATCAAAGATTTTATATATCTATCTCCCTCGCACTCCCTTAGCTGAGTAACGGGTATCTGATAGTCGGGGCACCCGACTATAGCGTTCTCTCTTGTTTTGAATTGGAAACATTAGCTATAATATATGCACTGCCAAGATTTAGGATTTACGTTCAAGGGAAACACTTTAGAATCATAACTGATTGTAATTCGTTAACACTGACATTAAATAAGGTAGAGATTACCCCAAGAATTGCGAGATGAGGATTAGAACTGCAAGATTACGATATTGAATTAGTTCACAGGGCTTTAAAGAAAATGCAACATGTGGACGCGTAAAGTCGATGGACAAATATTTTGGTAACGGAGGCAAACACACTGGAGGATAATTTAGTTATATGTCAAGGAAAGGACCAGAAGATTAAAGATATTAGAATATTGTTAGAAAAGGGTGAGGATAAATTGATCGAAATGAGAAATGGTGTGGATTATAGGAAAACAAATAATGGAAGATTGCTGTTCCTATTGTACCTAAGGAGATTGAAGAACAGTGTTTTGCTATTTGGATTAATACAAAGAAATGAGACTAGAGATGAGTTGAGAGAAGAGTTAGAAAATTTAGTAAATAAAGATACAGTTAGGGAAAGAAATTTAGAAGATATGAGGCAATTAGGAGAAAAAAGTCAGAAGGAAATTCAAGAGACTGGGTATAAGTTAGATGATTATGTAATGGTAAAAAATTTTGATAGTACGGTAGCAAAATTTTGAAAAATGATAGATATTTACTGAAAGATGTTGAAGGTTTTCAGCTAAACGAAACCCTTATCAGGGCGTTTGGAGTTCACAAAATATTAGGCATTGGATGAAAAGAAATAATATATATACACTGTATATATATAGGGGAGAGGTCTGTAGGTTGGTACACCTTTTGTTTTCATACTGCCGTTTCGACATTCGCTTATGAAACTCCACGCATTAGGTGCCCATCGAAAGGAAAGACCGATACCATCCAACAATGGAATTAACAATTTGCTCCCCTACCTTAATACCCTCTCTCCTTTCGTTTCTCCAACTAAAATTAGATGCTTTCGTAAATGTGACTACGATTAACTTAACTTAATAATTTCGCAATATAATTGGACAGATCTTTATAACTGTATGGGCATCGAAAGTGCCACTGAACTATTTTATAGCGTTCTTAACCCTTTTTTTATTGAATGCGTTCCTGATAGGCTTCCTTCACAAATGAGCTTCAAAGACTTAAAAATCTTAAAACAAACATTTATAAAAAATATAAAAAGTCGGGTGAGACATCCGATTGTTCGAAATACTTGGTGGATCGATCTGATTTTAACGTTCTTAACAGTCATTGCTATTCTATGCATTTAAATCGTTGTAAATTTGAATTTTCAAATGATCCGAAGCAGTTTTATAACTTTGTTAACGCTAAGCGTAGGTCATCGGCTTTGCCTTCATCGGTTCGTTTGAACTTAATGGAAGCTTCGACAAATTCTGAAATTGCTGATTTATTCGCCGACTTTTTGCGAACCACTTATAGCTCGTCTTCTTGGTCAAATACTAACTACCCTAATCTCTTAAATCGGGCAAATTGTATTTTTTTCCCCTGTAATTACCGAAAGTTTTTTCCTAAGGGATTTAACAACAACTACTCCAACTTATTCTCCCGGTCCTGATGGACTTCCTGGTTGTGTGCTTAAGTTTTGTGCATCAACCATTTGTAAACCGATTCTTAAACTTTTTCATTTGTCTATTTCATCATCAGTTTTTCCAACTATCTGGAAGGACTCCACTTCACAAAAAGGGTGCGAAGGCGGATGCACAGAATTATAGAGGTATTTCTAAATTGTCGGCAATTCCAAAAGCCTTTGAACGTATTACCACATCTCATTTGCAACATTTATTTTCCTTGCTAATATCACCGTGCCAGCATGGTTTCGGTAAGCGTAGATCAACTACCACCAACCTACTTGAATTGTCATCTATTCTTATAAATGGATTTAACAATAAAATGCAGACTGACGTTATATATACAAATTATAGTAAAGCCTTTGACTCTGTTAACCGCTCTCCTCTTTTCGCTTATGAAACTCCACGCATTAGGTGCCCATCGAAAGGAAAGTCTTTTAGCTTCAAAATAAACAAAAAAAAATATTTTTTTTCTTCAGGGAAAACAAAAAAATAATTTTTTTTGAAAAGTGCCAAAAAACGGCATTTTCAAAAAGTGATCTGTAAGTTGGGACACTTTTCAAAGTCAATAAAACCCACACCAAAAGTACTCCAAACTTTCAGAACCCATTTATTTATGTTAATTTAATCAATTTTAGTTCGTCTTAACTTATTTCCCTTCAATTTTTTAAGAACTTAGACCAAATTAAAATTAAATCCAAAAGGCTCTACGAACATTCACATTTCCCCTAATATCAAAGAAATGTACTAGGGAGAAAGCCACCTCTGTCGGGCTGAGGCCTTTTTGTAAGCAAAACGGGTGTCTCAACTAACACGCTCAAAGTGTCCCAACTTACACAAAATGGGTTGTTTCGGGAAAAAATTAATAACTTTTTTTCTGACTGTCAAATAAGGCTGATTATTTTTTTAATTTGTTAACAGTTTAATTACTAATGTTTTAAACATCTTGTTAAGTTAATTTAAGCACGTTATTAATTTTTAATAGAATTTTGAAAAAAAGTACACAAAAACTTCTTTGGTGAAAAATGGTACACGACTCTCACAACTTAAATCTGACTAGAGCCTGGCTTTTAATGTTTTCCCCAAAAGTATTGTCACTAAAAACGACTACAAAAAAAAAAAATAAATATAAATATATAGGGGAGAGGTCTGTAGGTTGAGACAGTCTGTAAGTTTAGACTATTAGACAATAATGTCAATTGTAAATTATTTAAGTGAAAATATGTAAAAAATAGATATAAGTATATAGATAAGATTAGCTTGTACTATAATTGAACTATGTAAATTACAAGAGAGAGATCAGGAGATCTCCAGTGTCAGAATGGCCGAGTTATAGCAGGCTACATTAGAATTACGCATTAGGAATACACAAAGTACACATGTTTGTGATTTTGGTTACAGTTATAACAGGCGTTATTGAAATTGCGCATTAGGAATACACATTGTTGTTTACTTATAAGTTCCGTTAGCATGTATAAGATAGTTGTCTCTCTCTTATACATGCTATCCGATCCGTTAGAATATATGTAGCTATCTCACTCTCTGGAAAAGGAGATGAGAGAGAACAAGAGAACAGGGTTGTTGGAAAGCTGCGATCACGCAGCGGAGTCAGTCTTAAACGTGAAACGTGAACGAGAGAACATTAAATAAAAAGACAAATAAAAGACAACTAATCTACACACGTGTTCTTTCTTTCGCCCACAAAATCAGAAGTGGCTAAAAAGCGTACGTCAAAATTGACAAAAACATTGCATTTGTAAACGCTAGAGTAGTGTTATTAAAAATGGTCACAATGGGGTCCAAAAGCAGAGTTGTGGGCTCGGTGGCTACAAGTGCCGGAAAGTTTGCGGCAGAAGATAGAAGCGGAGGAGTTTAAAGAAGCCAAACAAGAAAAATCTGATGAAGTTGAAGGAGCTTCAATGTTTAAAGTTGAGCATTTGGCATTCCTAAGAATGTTCGACTCGGAGATGAAGGCAGCAATGGAATTTGAGGAAAAATGCATCTTCCTGGAAATTCATATATTCCTGGAAAAATTGTCGATCTGTCGATAGTGGTGGCAGAGATGGCGAGGACGGCGAAAGTGATGGCAGCGATGGCAAAGGCGGCGACAGTGATGGCAAGGGCGCCGGCAGTGATGGCATGGTCGGCGACAGTGATGGCAGCGAAAAAGGTTTTACCGTCAAATACAACGACGACAAGGATGGTGACGCCGGAAAAATTGACAAGGAGAAGCCTGGTGGCACCGATAAAAAGGAGTGGTGTTCGTCAGCACTGGCGTTTGCGAAGGAGATTGTATTCGAGTTCTCGGGCCAAGCAGGAGTAAACAACTGTATCAAGCAACTGAAAAACGTGGCAAAATTGTACCAGCTTAGCGATATGCAACAGCATCTCTTATGCATCGCTAAATTAAAGGGTGACGCATTGAAGTGGCTGCATGCTGATCCCAACCGTATCAGTATGCCAGTTGAAGTATAATTGAAAGATTTGGCACTGGCATTTGGTGGAAAATTGTCGAATGCAGAACAGCGCCGGGCTTTCGAGAGTCGTGTGTGGAAATCGGATGAGCGCTTCACTGTCTACTACGATGACAAAATGATGCTAGCCAGGGAAATCAACATAGATATGGAGGAGCTCCTTGATGGATTGATCGAAGAAATACCGATGGAAAGCATGCGTATACAAGCGCGTGTGCAATGTGCAAAACAGTTAGAAATGAAGAAAGAAAGGAAAAAGTTAGAAATGAAGAATGTAAGACAACAGCTGAAAATGAAAATATCAATGAAATAGTTAGAAAGAAAAACGGGAAATTAACAGTAGAAGACAATTCGGAAAGAAAAATGTTAGAGATAAATTGTGTAGAAAATTTAGTATCGGTTTACAATATATGTGACGAAGTAGGGTACAATATAAAAAACGGTTCGTTGAATTATTGGAAGACAATTATGTTAATGCAAATATGCAGGATGAGCCTGAAGTAAAATGGGAATTGAATATTAAATTAGAAAAAGGCAAGCCATTTAGCTCTTCGCCAAGAAGATTATCGTACACAGAGAAGGAAACAAAATTACAAGATATGTTAGACGAATATTTAAGAAAACGAATTATTAGACATAGTTGTTCGGAATTCGCGTATCCAATAGTACTAGTGAAAACAAGGGAGAACGCTATAGTCGGGTGCCCCGACTATCAGATACCCTTTACTCAGCTAAAGGGTGTGCGAGGGAGGGGAGATGGATATATTAAACTTTGATCAGGCATAACTTTCGATAGGTATTGATAAACACAACAAAATCTTTCCAAAATCTTTAAAGGTGTGGGCGCGAGACAAAGACACACACACACATAAAATCGTTTAAGGCGATTGTGGGCGTTAGAGGGGGCGTGGCCCACGGCTGAAACAAACTTGCGCTGCGTAGGAAGCCCAAGAATATGTGTGGTTAATCCCAATAATCCAGATGATCTATTAGATAAGCTCGTTGGGAAAACAGTGTTTTCGAAACTGGATTTAAAAAACGGATATTTTCATGTTTTCGTTGAAAAAGAGTCGATTAAATATACATCATTCGTAACCCCGTTAGGTCAGTTTGAGTTTTTAAGAATGCCTATGGGCCTAAAGAATGCTCCACATGTATTCCAGAGATTTGTAAATTATGTTTTTGCAGATATGATTAGTGATAATACAGTAATCATTTATATGGATTTAATTTTTAATTTATTTATTTGATTTATCCCGATGCGACAAGACTAGGTCTTATAAATTATTACATCAGTCACTTTGGAAAAATTAATAATAATAATAGGGTATTTTACAAAACTTAAAAGGTAATACAAAATTAATAAAGAGGAATACAAAATAAACAAGGAAAAATAGTTACGTTTAACATTAAATAATTTAAATTAAACAGATAGAGTGTAATAGTAAGTAAGTAAGTAAGTAAATAGTATTATAATGATGTTGTGCTTTTCAAAAAATTGGTAAGATCTTTTTTAAATTGCGTTGCGTTCCTTAGGTTTTTAATATTATTAGGGAGGTCATTCCAATAGCGTATAGCCTGGACGAAAAAATGTTTTTCGGCTATTGATAGCTTTATCCTTTTGGAGATTAAATTATTAGTCCGAGAAGACGTTGCCAATTGCAAGTGCTCCATCAAGTAAGGGGGTTCGTTGGATATAACGACTTTGTGGAGAAATAGAAGGGTTCTAAGTTTAATCCATGACTCAAAGCTTAGTCCAAAGATGTTGTTAGCGTGTCTTGTAATGTGGTCCCTACGGTTCAGGCTAAAAATATATCGAGCAATCGAATTAAACGCTACTCTGAGTCTTCGCATGCTTAAAGCATCACAGTATGAAAAGATTTCCATGCCGTAAAAGAGAACCGGGATTAAACAAGTCTTCGCCACCAACATCCTGATGTTCTGAGGGATAAGTTTCTGGGATAAGGAGAGCTGTCTAATCATGCCAAACGTTTTTCCAGTGGCTTTAATGATTTGATTGGTCCAAGTTAAGGTTGTATTGAATTCGATTCCTAAATTTGTGACTTGCTCAACATACTCTATTTCTACGTTATTAACGAGAACTTTGGGAAGATGCATTCGATGAATGGGTTTCTTATAGATTATTAGACACTTTGTCTTGGTTGGATTCAATCTCAGCCCATTTGCTTCGGCCCAGCAGTTTATTTTCTTGATTTCGTTATTACTTATTGAAACGCATTCGTTGACTAGATTCAGGGGACGACTAACATATAATTGGACATCATCTGCGTATAAATGGGCATCACAATCGGACAGACATTTAGGAAGATCATTTATGTATATTGAGAATAGCAACGGCCCCAAGACCGACCCTTGTGGGACTCCCTGAGATACTGATACAAGATCTGATCTACGGGATCCAGAAACGACAGCCTGTAATCTGTTGGTCAGGTAGGTGTCAAGAAGTTTTATTGCACTCGGAGAAAAGTTATATAGTGTACGAAGTTTAGTACATAGAATTGAGTGATTGATTGAGTCGAAGGCTTTGCTGAAGTCAAGTAGGGTAAGGAGAGTTACTTTACTATTATCAATTTGTTGTCGGATATCTTCCGAGATCTTGATGATTGCCGTTGTACAACTCCTGTTCTTTTTGAATCCCGACTGCCGGCTACTCAATATGTTGTTATTGTCGAGGACAGTTTGGATTTGCTGGGCTACTAGTCGCTCAAAAGCTTTTGCTAAAAATGGCAAGATGGAAATAGGCCTGAACTCGTTTTTCGCTTTTGGGATCGGGATGATTTTAGCTATTTTCCACGCGTCAGGAAAGATGGAAGTAGTAAAAATTGTATTGTATATGTGGCTGATTTGAAAAATTATTTTTGGGATCAGTAGTTTGATGAATTTAGGGCTTAAATTATCCAACCCTTCAGCGTTAGATTTCACTTTTAACAAAGAATCAATAACTTCACTGGGACTGACACACATGAAACTAAAGATATTATCACAGACAGTTGTCGAGTTTAGGTACATGTTTAGCGTTGGAGTCGGGGATTGACTATGCCTAAATTTTTCATTAAGGAAATCAACATCTAGGTCGGATTTAGTCACCTGAGTTGGTTTGCCCACTCCAAGATTTCTTAAATCCTTCCATACCTGCGTCGAGCTCTGTGCATTTCCAAATTTAAAGTTATAGAATTTTGTTTTTGAGTCTGATATCTCTTTCCTAACACGACTTCTTAACTGTTTAAAAGTATTATTCAGCGCTTCTGTTCTGTACCGTTTCCATCGACTATAGGCTCGGTCCCGCTGTTGGATTAGCCGTTTTATTCCCCTGTTGAACCAAGGCTGTTCGACTGGTTTTCGAGTTTTCATTTTGAGTGGGACACAGTTGTCAAATAGCTGTTGAATATTAGAATTTAAAAGTGAGAGTTGGTCTTCTGCGGATGTCAAGTTATAAATTGTGGTCCAATCAAAGGTGTCAAAAGCTGCCCATAGGTTGTCAGAAAGTGGAAAGTGTAGCTGAAAGTGGATGTTGGGTTGTCAGAAATAAAATGGTATGTCATGAAAATCAGATCGTGCTTAGAAAACGCTGGGACGCAAAGTTGGTCGTATAAGAGAACAAAGGCAAATCACTAACAAAGAAAACATCTAACAGAGAGCTGCAGGTACTTGTGAAGTGAGTGGGTTCGAGACAATTTACCAGTTTAAGACCAAGAGACGCAAACTCATTATGTACATGTTGTTCACTGATCATATTACTATTAAGGTCCCCTACCAAAACAAAGTGTTGATATTCAACGGATAAATCTAAGACCGTCTTCAGAAGGTCATTAATGGGGATTAGGCGATGGGGTCTGTAGAATTTTTGACTTAATTTTTTTGTCTGTGATTTCAATAAACGCATATTCAAAACTGCTGTCCAAAGGGTTCGCTTGAATGAGCCTGGTTGAGAATTTTGTTCTAACATAGATGGCTACGCCACCGGCATGACTAAGCCTATCGGATCTGAACAATTCATAACCTTCGCACATAAAAGGAACATCACTAAATCCGTTAAAAAACCAGGTTTCAGAAACACAAACAACGTCAACATTGGAACCAACAAATATTTCTCTAAACTCATCCATTTTGTTTACTAAGCTTTGAGCATTTATATGGACAATCTTAAGACCCTCCTTTTGATTACTCAAAATTTTAAGCAGGCTGCTCGCTATATGGCTATATGGAAGAATCTGCATTGTTTGATTTTAAAGATACACGGAACACGCACCTATGGGTTTGAAAGGCACAAGCATCAATTAAAGCTAATATGGTCATTTGACTGGATAGTTTACTCTTAAAAACTAAAGGTAAAGATAGAAGAGGGCTATGGGAAAACTTAGTTCCGAAAGTTCTGATCCTCAATGTGCTTGTCTTTGTCAAGCGAACAGTGAGAGACAGAGAGGGATTCAGCGGGAGTAATCGCAGCAAGCTCTTCGATCTGCTGAATGATGTGCACATCGTCTCTCCCAGTGCACTTCACGTGCACGATCCCACGACGCGTAAACACCGCAGAGAGTGTTTTATGCTTTTTCATGCGAATGGCTTCTTTAAAAATGATAAAGCTCTCTCTCGAAAGCTGCTCATTTACATAGAGAGCTGCCGGTGAGTCAAAACCAAGCAGGTGAATGCTCAGTTGTTGTTGATTTGATCGCCGGTAGGTGCCCAGTGCGCGTAGAAGGGCTACCTTTTCCCTCGTGGTTTCCAGTCTAACAATGATTGGAGGGTCGACCAGCGAACTTTGCATTTTTCGAGCCCTGAAAATATCGCGAACTCTTGGGGTTGGCACAAGGCCCACCGCGAAGCACAGCTTGTTGAAGAGCGATCCAAGCCTTTCCCCTTCAACAAAAGGAACCCCATGCATACGTACTGCACATGCCTCGGTTTCAGCACGTTGCGCCTGGAGTTTTCCTTCCACGGCTCCAACTTGGAGTTTCAGTGGCCGTAGTTCAGCGACCTCCTGCTCCAGTAGCGAAAGTCGATCGGCCATCTGGTGGTATCATGATTGCAAGTTAATGCCTAGAAGAACATTTTAAGACTATAAAAACAGTACTGAAAAGGATTAAAGAAAATAGATTAGAATTGAGACTGGCTAAGTGTGAATTTTTGCAATCGAGCGTAAAATATTTAGGGTTTTTAATTTCGAAAGACAGTGTTAGAGCGGACGATAAGGGGTTAGATACGGTAGATTCGTAGATTCATAAAAGATTTTTCAACAGTAGCAAAACCTTAATATGACTTATTAAGAAAAGAAAGAAAATTTAGTTTTGAAGAAAAAGAATTAGAATGTTTTCAAATGTTAAAAGAAAAGTTACTGGATGCACCGGTCTTGTCAATTTATAATTATAAAGATGAAATTGAACTGCATTTTGATGCAGGCGCATTGGGGTTTGGAGCAGTATTATTGCAAGAATTTTATTTTTCGAAACGGACCACAGAAACTGAAGCAAAATATCATAGTTTTGAATTGGAAACATTAGCTATAATATATGCACTGCCAAGATTTAGGATTTACGTACAAGGGAAACACTTTAGAATCATAACTGATTGTAATTCGTTAACACTGACATTAAATAAGGTATAGATTACCCCAAGAATTGCGAGATGAGGATTAGAACTGCAAGATTACGATATTGAATTAGTTCACAGGGCTTTAAAGAAAATGCAACATGTGGACGCGTAAAGTCGATGGACAAATATTTCGGTAACGGAGGCAAACACACTGGAGGATAATTTAGTTATATGTCAAGGAAAGGACCAGAAGATTAAAGATATTAGAATATTGTTAGAAAAGGGTGAGGATAAATTGATTGAAATGAGAAATGGTGTGGATTATAGGAAAACAAATAATGGAAGATTGCTGTTCCTATTGTACCTAAGGAGATTGAAGAACAGTGTTTTGCTATTTGGATTAATACAAAGAAATGAGACTAGAGATGAGTTGAGAGAAGAGTTAGAAAATTTAGTAAATAAAGATACAGTTAGGGAAAGAAATTTAGAAGATATGAGGCAATTAGGAGAAAAAAGTCAGAAGGAAATTCAAGAGACTGGGTATAAGTTAGATGATTATGTAATGGTAAAAAATTTTGATAGTACGGTAGCAAAATTTTGAAAAATGATAGATATTTACTGAAAGATGTTGAAGGTTTTCAGCTAAACGAAACCCTTATCAGGGCGTTTGGAGTTCACAAAATATTAGGCATTGGATGAAAAGAAATAATATATATACACTGTATATATATAGGGGAGAGGTCTGTAGGTTGGTACACCTTTTGTTTTCATACTGCCGTTTCGACATTCGCTTATGAAACTCCACGCATTAGGTGCCCATCGAAAGGAAAGACCGATACCATCCAACAATGGAATTAACAATTTGCTCCCCTACCTTAATACCCTCTCTCCTTTCGTTTCTCCAACTAAAATTAGATGCTTTCGTAAATGTGACTACGATTAACTTAACTTAATAATTTCGCAATATAATTGGACAGATCTTTATAACTGTATGGGCATCGAAAGTGCCACTGAACTATTTTATAGCGTTCTTAACCCTTTTTTTATTGAATGCGTTCCTGATAGGCTTCCTTCACAAATGAGCTTCAAAGACTTAAAAATCTTAAAACAAACATTTATAAAAAATATAAAAAGTCGGGTGAGACATCCGATTGTTCGAAATACTTGGTGGATCGATCTGATTTTAACGTTCTTAACAGTCATTGCTATTCTATGCATTTAAATCGTTGTAAATTTGAATTTTCAAATGATCCGAAGCAGTTTTATAACTTTGTTAACGCTAAGCGTAGGTCATCGGCTTTGCCTTCATCGGTTCGTTTGAACTTAATGGAAGCTTCGACAAATTCTGAAATTGCTGATTTATTCGCCGACTTTTTGCGAACCACTTATAGCTCGTCTTCTTGGTCAAATACTAACTACCCTAATCTCTTAAATCGGGCAAATTGTATTTTTTTCCCCTGTAATTACCGAAAGTTTTTTCCTAAGGGATTTAACAACAACTACTCCAACTTATTCTCCCGGTCCTGATGGACTTCCTGGTTGTGTGCTTAAGTTTTGTGCATCAACCATTTGTAAACCGATTCTTAAACTTTTTCATTTGTCTATTTCATCATCAGTTTTTCCAACTATCTGGAAGGACTCCACTTCACAAAAAGGGTGCGAAGGCGGATGCACAGAATTATAGAGGTATTTCTAAATTGTCGGCAATTCCAAAAGCCTTTGAACGTATTACCACATCTCATTTGCAACATTTATTTTCCTTGCTAATATCACCGTGCCAGCATGGTTTCGGTAAGCGTAGATCAACTACCACCAACCTACTTGAATTGTCATCTATTCTTATAAATGGATTTAACAATAAAATGCAGACTGACGTTATATATACAAATTATAGTAAAGCCTTTGACTCTGTTAACCGCTCTCCTCTTTTATTAAAATTAGATTTGCTTGGGTTTCCATGTAATCTATTAACTTGAATTTCAAGTTATTTGAATGGGAGGACTCAGAGGGTTATACTTAAGAACGCTGTTTCCAATATGATCCACATGACATTTGGAGTGCCCCAGGGTAGTCATTTGTGCCCTTCGCTGTTTACTTTGTTTATTAACGATCTTCCCTCTATCATAACAGATTCTCGCGTACTAATGTATGCTGATGATGTAAAGCTGTGTTTGACATATAATAATATAGAGTCTGGTTTGAGCTTACAATCTTACATTGATCATTTTCAAGTATAGTGTTAGTATCACCTCTTAAATTTGAACTCCCTGAAATGTAACGTAATGACCTTTATAGGGGTACTCCTACGTTTATAAGTTATTCGCTTCTGAACTCGCCACTTTTGGTGATATTGATTCTGTAGAACTTGTAAGCCGACTAACTTCTAATGTTCCCGTTAGACTAACACAAAATTATTATCCTCTGCACGAACCCTTTCGCGTTCTATGTAATAATTATAACAACCTTTATCATTTAATTTGCACTTCAACTTATATCCTTGTATTAAAAACTAATATTTTAACTCATTTGCTTCCCTCCTAATTGCATCTTTATTATAATTCATGTGTCCCGTCTTTATTTGTTTTATTCTTCCTCGCGAGCTCGAATCTTTGCCCAAACTGATAGAAGGGCCCCGCGCGTAACAAGCACGTACTTGGTGTCGTTGGGCCACTTCTTTGTACTTCTCGTAGTACAACAACGTCCATAAATATTAACAGTCAAAAAGAAAGAATTACTAACAGGCCACTCGACGTTTTGACTCCGAGGAGATAAGACGTATTTTTGGCAAACGCATCGCAAGTGATTCCAATACCCAAGTCGTGTTCAAAAACAAATAACAAATCAAAACAAAACCAAAAAATTGCAAAAACAATTTCTGCACAGAACCCGTTAGAATAGTATCAGACCACGGAGGGCTGCAGCCAGCCCGAGCTGCAATGACTCGGCCGCCGGACTTAAGCAACGGTGCACAGTGCAACCAGACAACAATTTACGAACCCAAATTTATAGTAATAACCAGATCCGATGAAAACACTTTTGAAAAAGTATCACCATTCGTAATCAAAAAAGTGATAGATTTCACATGTGGAAGCGAGGTAATATCTTGCCATAAAACCCGAAATGGAACATTGCTATTAAAAACTAAGGGACTATATCAAGCGTTAAGATTATTGAAACTCAAAACATTCCACGATTTTCCAGTATCCGTATCAGAACATGGCAGTCTCAACTCCACAATAGGAGTAGTTTATTCAAACGACTTGCGAGGCATCAAGGAGGAGGAAATACTCCGAGAGCTTGCAGATCAAAAAGTTATAAAAGTGGACAAAATCTTAAAATCAACTGAAGGCAGACTAACTGAAACCGGACTAATTAAATTCACTTTCGGGACTACAATCCTACCAACAACCCTAAAAATCGGCTACGAGTGTGTTAAGGTGCGACCCTAAATCCCCTCACCCCTAAAATGCCGCAACTGCCATAGAATCGGACACATAACAAAGGCCTGTCAAAGCCCAAAATTATGCTCCAATTGCTCATCCGTCGAACATACAACTGAAAACGAAATATGCTCCAGATCCAAATTCTGCATCAATTGTAGAAACGATGTAAACGACCAACACAATCACAGCCCCTTAGACAAAACATGTCCAGCTTTCCTCAAGCAAAAAGAGATTACGGCTATAAAAGTCACTGAGAAAGTAGACTATAAGGAAGCCATAAAAATATACCATTCACGTCATATTCACCAACCAACATCATACTCAAAAATAGCTGCTTCTCAAGTATCAACCAATACACAAAACACAAACAATTCAAACTCCACTCAACACCAACAACGTCCTTTACGGAACTATGGCGATATTCTAACCAAAGAACCTGAACCTTCAACATCCGGAACAGTAACAAGCCTTCGGCCGCCGGTCGATAGTGAAAGTGACGACGTAGAGATGGCGATCGACCGTATTGATACTTACCTCCGCAAGAACAAAAAGAACGACGCACCAGAACATGACCGTAAGCTTAAAAGCCACAACAAAGACAAATCGGTAGTATCCAAACCCCTCAAGGCCAAAGACAAAACAGAAAAGTCCTCAATTAACACTAAGAATATAAAAAACCCTAGTATATAATTGCAAATAACCTTTTCTAAATACCCCTTTAAATGACACTGAGAATAATTCAATGGAATTGCAACGGCTACATCAACAATTATATACATCTACAACTCATTCTAAAATCATACATGCCCAAAGTAATTTGCCTTCAGGAAACCCACATACATTCCCTTCTTAACATTCCAATACCCCTAAACTTTACACTAATAGAACAAAACACAGCTAACAACTCGCACGGTGGAGTAGCAATGCTAGTCCACAACTCCATTGAATATGACCGCCTTACAATGAATCACGATTTTGACGCAGTAGGCATAGTTTTACATTCAAAAATGAAAATACGCTTGATTACAACTTACATCCCGCCAGATAGAAATTTTCAACTAAACAACTTAGTAAACATGTTTGGAAACCCTAACGAGAACACAATAATAACGGGGGACTTTAATAGATGGCATCAAAGCTGGGGTTCACCAAGAAATAATAAAAAAGGAAATACTGTATTTAAATACATCACAGAATCAAACCTACTTACACTTAACGATGGATCTCCAACCCACTTTTCAACGCACAATTCTCTAACCCACGTCGATCTCACAATTAGTTCCCCAAATCTTGTAACTCACTCAAAGTGGAAAATTGACCAAGACCTATTCGGTAGCGATCACTTTCCCATACATATATCCCTGTTTGATGACACACTACATAAAAACGATTACAGACAGCCAAGATTCAAACTAGATTCTGCTGACTGGCCTGTGTTTACAGCCCTCACAGAACAATATCACATGGAAAGGACAATTAGTGACGAAGTAAACCATGAAGCAGCAAACATAATCAAAATAATAAGACAAAGCGCGAATATATCTATTCCTCAAACTAACACTAAGTATAACAGAAAGAAAACAGTCCCCTGGTGGAACACAGAACTTGAAGAACTTAAATCCAATAAGAACAGAGCATGGAACCAGTTAAAACGATGTACCAACACCGAGAATATAATTCACTTTAAAAAAACCAAGGCAATCTTTAGAAGAAAGTTAAAACAAACCAAAAGAACGGCACTAGAAACTTTTACATCTGAAATAAGCCCAAACTCAACGCCAGCTAGAATGTGGGCAAATATCAACACGTTCTGCGGCAGAAAGTCTAGGCATGACATCCACTGTATCTCTTCCGCAAATGACCAAACGAGAAACATAACAAACAAATCAGAAATCGCCCAAACATTTGCAGACTACTGGTCGGAGCAATCATCCGACGAGAACTTCAGTTCGGAGTTCCAGCAGAAGAAAGCACAGATAGAATCTTCAATTACCCTTTCAGAACCATCCACAGAGGCAATCTTAATAGAAGATAACATCAATTATATAGAGTTTCATAACGCATTAAATTCCCTCAAAGGTAAAACACCAGGCCGGGACAGAATTTCATACCCAATGTTGAAGAACTTGGCATACGCTGTAAGCCAACGACTTATAAACCTATATAACAAAATCCTTACCAGCCATATACCTCAGCAATTCAAAACTAGCACAGTCATACCCATTCACAAGCCAAACTCGTCAAAGACAGCAGTAAGTTCATACCGTCCAATATCTTTAAACCCATGCATGGCTAAGGTCATGGAGAAGATCATTGCAAACAGGCTGTGGTGGTTTGCCAATAATGGCAAACATCTCGATAGCCGACAACTTGGCTTTCGAAAGGGTATGTCGGTATCTGAGTGTCTAGCACTGTTAGACCATCAGACTAGCACTGCCCTATCGACAAGAAGACATCTATTAGTAATTAGTCTGGACTTCGAAAAAGCGTACGACAAAATTGGAATACACACAATAGTAGATGAACTGACAAGATGGAAAATAGGACCTAGAATACTCAGATATGTCATAAACTTCCTTAGCAACAGGAAAATAAGCATCAGAATAACAAACGAATACTCAGGGAATAAACCCTTGTACAATGGCATCCCTCAAGGATCGCCTTTATCAGTCATACTTTTCCTCATTGCATACAACAAATTATGTCACAATATTGCTATACACAAAGAGTTCAATTTCTTTTCTTACGCCGACGACTTCACTATAGTGAAACAAATCAAAAAAAATACCAGCAATGCGAACATAAACCCACTGTTCACCGACATTTTAAAATGGTGCAGATACTCTGGCGCAAAGCTCTCCATCTCTAAATGCAAACACTTGCACATATGTAGGAAAACGAGATGCAATTTCAGAATTAACTCAACCTCTTACCCCCTAAGCTCAAACGACCACATAAAGATCCTCGGCTTAACAATTACAAAAAGATATAGATGGAGAGAACACATCGATTCACTGGCAGTCCAAATCTCGAAGCGGCTAAACATTATCAAATGGCTAGCTAGCCAGAGATACAACTGTGATATTCGGACTCTTATAAGCTTAATAAATTCGCTAATTATGACTAAAATTGATTTCTGTCTCCCATTTTATGGAAACTGTCCTCCTTCATACTTAAAAAAACTAAAAACTATTTACCACACTGCGTTAAGGCTCGCCTTCGGTGCATACCGCACCACACCCATAAACAATCTCCTCTTTGAAGCGCAATTAATGCCAATCGAACTGAGAACAGAACTGACCACAGCAAAGATGGGCAAGTCATTTCTTTTTGCAGCAAACACACCACTACAAAACATCCTACATAAAATAAAAAAGGCGAAACGAAGACCAAGAATAAAATCAGTTCTACAAAAAGCATACACGATTTCCAAAGAAAACGGCACATTCACGCCCCCCTTAAAACCAATTAAACAAAAAACTCCTCCGTGGTTTTTCTCAAAAGAAACAGTAAACACGTCACTACATTATACTTCAAAGGCAACCACCCCCCCAACAATATTTCGACAAAAATTCCTAGCTTTCCAGGAAAGCTTTGCTAACTATAGATTTATCTATACAGACGGTTCGAAATCTGACCAAGGAGTATCCTACAGCATTACCACAGATACAGCAACAATTAAAACAGCCATTCTACCAACGCTCAGCTCAATCTACACAGCAGAAGTCGCAGCCATCTATGCTGCGTGTAAATATGCGGAAAATCAAAAGAAAAAATTCGTCATCTGTTCAGATTCGCTGTCATCTTTAAATTCAATAGCCAACACCAACAACCAATCCTTCTACACTTCCCGTATCCGAGACATCCTTAACCAACAACAACCAAAAATCATCTTGCTGTGGATTCCAGGTCACACAAACATCCCTGGTAACGACACAGCGGACTTAGCAGCAAAAGAAGCCCACAAATTCCCACGCATAACCGAATGCAACTATAACTACACAGACACGCAATCGTTTTTAAAAATTATATACAAAAAACAAATCGAATCAATCTGGCAAAACACATCAGAACACTACAAATATGTCAACCCAAAAAAATCGTCTATCAAAGACTACAGCATCGCACCGCAAGACGACATAAACCGCAGAGATCTAATAAAATTTTTAGGACTCCGCTTCGGACACACCAGGTATACGCACGAGTATATTCTTAATAAACAACCCCCAGCCCAGTGGGTACACTGCGGTCTAAGGAACAACGTTCGGCACTTCTTCTTAGAATGTTCAGCATACGAGACGACAAGAAACAACATCCTACTCACAAATTCAATAGATTCCTTTTCCCCAAAGTCCCAAAGCATCATCTCATATACAGAATTCACCAAGGCAATAAACCTGTATAATAATATATAAATTAATTCATATCACCACAATTCAGATGTAAAAACAATGTAAATAATCCCCACTAGCTTAAGGCCTAGAAGCTATAGCTAAAAAAAATTGGTTGGAGGCCATTTAAATGGCCTCAGAACCAGAGTATAAATAAATAAATAAAAAAAAACTAACAGGCAATACAAAAAATGTATATGCTTTGGAAAGAAATACTAAGTCAATAAAATCCCCATCAAAAATTTTCAGTTAACCATTTCCGTTGGTCAGATATAAGCTGAGATAGATTTTTGGATTGCAGACGATTACTTATCAGCCAAATGTCCTATAGCTTTGAAAGTTGGTTTCCATACTAAGTTCTTTATTCTGGGCTATAGACTCCTTTGCGGGCTATAAGGCACCAGGACTGGATGGAATATTTCCAACCATGTTACTGGCGACCAAGAAATAGATCAAAGACAAAACTGCGGCAGGCACTGGTCGGGACCAGACTCAACACCTCAATGTATACATGGACGGCTCCAAGATGGAAGGAGGAGTAGGAGCGGGCTTATACTGTACGGACCCTGAAATAAGGCTGTCCTTTAAGCTACCCAACGACAGCTACCCTTAGCACGACAAAGTCAGTGCGGATCTATTGGCTTCCCAGCCACCAGGGCATCGATGGCAACGAGACAGCTGACGTCCAAGCAAAGGAGGGAGTAGAGCTGACGAACGACTGAACGGAGAATAACAATAAGCAGGTGGAGGAATACCAAGACTTCCCTAATCTCAAGAATCATCTGCAGGGAGCGCAATGGTGAACTTAGCCATTGTGTACTGCATCTTCCACGGACTACCTTTAGCTAAGTAACGAGTATCAGATGTTCGTTGCTCCCGACTCTTACTTTACTCTTACAAAAGTAGGTCCATTCAAGGGCGAGATTTCCAATATTTAGAAAAAAAAATTTTATGAGTGTACATTAGGGTGGACTTTCTTATGGTCAACTGAGCTTAGCATCTCAAATCGTAGGTTCTGTGTCCAATAAATTTATATGAAAACCAAAATTTTATTTCAACGTTTTGGAGGCCCTAAAGTTTCGCTAAAAATTACGTGTACAACTGGGAATTTATTCCCATTCCATTTCTTGTCAGATTTCAAACGGCTTTTCAATTAATTACACAGCCAAAAAAATAGTCCCCATCGTGAACCATTGCCCATGTCTTTGGAATTCGACGCCAAAAATAAAACTCCCAAACTTTTCACAATTTCTGTGATGAAAAAGAATTCTGAGTATTAAATTTTAAAAGAAACTAATTTTAATTATTCATTGAATCTCTTGTTCATTGTATTCTTTAATTTCGGTTTAAAGCGTTTTCATGAGGATATTTTATTGGATTTATTATTCCAATATAACCGTTGTTTTGATTTTATTATCTACTCCTAAATGTTGTCAAATTTATATGCAATTTGTGTATATGTAATAGTTAAAAAGATATGAACGAAAGAAGAAAAATACACAATTTCTGTGATGAAAAAGAATTCTGAGTATTAAATCTTAAAAGAAACTAATTTTAATTATTCATTGAATCTCTTGTTCATTGTATTCTTTAATTTCGGTTTAAAGCGTTTTCATGAGGATATTTTATTGGATTTATTATTCCAATATAACCGTTGTTTTGATTTTATTATCTACTCCTAAATGTTGTCAAATTTGAAAAAAGTCATGGTAACCTTCAGAACTACGAAATTAAATACGATTACCGAACATACATAGAGAAGTATACATGTTTACTCGCATTCTATAGGATGCCTTGACTTTTTTCCAATTTGACATCATTTAGGAGTAGATAATAAAATCAAAACAACGGTTTTATTGGAATAATTAATCCAATAAAATATCCTCATAAAAACAATTTATTTATTTTTATTTATTTATTTAATAAGTCATCCCAAGGCTACAAGCTTCGAGCTTATTATTAATGCGCTAGTCACAAAAACGTATCAATTAAGGCAAACATATTTAAACTTATTATCTTATACAGCACTTATATTTAATATTTAGGTCGCTTTAAATTTATTAGTTTTGGTTATTATGAAATAATTATAAAAAAAACACTTTTAAGGGTTTAAGGAATTTTATCTTTTAAGGTGTGAGATCAATTTTAATTTAAATTGCGTTGCACTGCTTATATTTTTGATGCTATTAGGTAACTGATTCCATAGTCAAACAGAGTATATGAAAAATTGTCTTTCTAATAGCAGATACCTGTGCCTGACTGAAGTGATATTGTTTACCCTTCGTGATGTTGTAAATTGTAATTTTTCGTATAAGTAGGATGGTTCTTTATGAATAATAATTTTGTGTAGGAGAAGTAGTACTCTAAGTTTTATCTAATCTATTAAGTTTAGGTCAAAGATTTTATATGTAAAGTTAGAAACATGGTCCGCCCTGCGTAAATCAAAGACAAAACGAGCGACATTGTTCACAGCTACTCTAAGTTTATTCAGGCTGCATGAGTCACAGTTTGCAAAGACTTATAATCCATAGAAAAGTTGTGGAATTATACAGGTTTTTGCAATTAGTAGACGGATGTTTGTGGGCAGAAAAAGTTTTGATGATGACAGCGATCTTAGTGTGCCATAGGTCTTACCCACTGCCATTGAAATATGGTCATTCCAGGAAAGTGTTCTGTTAAAAATAAATCCTAGGTTGGGTGCATTGTCCACGTATCTTAGAAAACTATTATTAATACTTAAAGGTAGTATGTTTTCAATTTGAATTTACCTTTTGTGGATGACCAGACACATGGATTTTGCAGCGTTCAGACCTAGGCCATTGGTTTTTGCCCACTCACTAACACGGACAAGTTCACTATTACAGACAGTTACACACTCATGAATTCTATTAAGAGGACGAGTAACATACATCTGGACGTCATCAGCGTACATATGAATATCACAGTTAGACATGAAATTAGGAAGGTCATTGATATATAACGTACATAACAGAGGACCAAGAACAGAACCTTGCGGAACACCACGGTTAAGAAACACAAAAGAGGATAAAATGTTAGACAAAACAATTGATTGGAGGCGATTGCTCAGGTACGAAGTCATTAGCTTAATTGCAGTGGATGAAAAATTGTATACATTTTTTAATTTCGCACATAAAATATTGTAATTTACTGTGTCGAACGCCTTACTATAATGAAGTAAAACTAAGAATGTCACATTGGAAGAATCCATTTGTTCTCGTACATCCTCTGCAATTTTTAAATTAAAATTAAAATGGCGGAAGTGCAGCTCCTGTGTCTTCTAAAGCCAGATTGTTTATCATTGAGCACTTTATTGTCTATTATAAAGTTATTTATTTGTGCCGCCATTAGGTTTTCCAAAATTTTGGACACGTTGGGAGAATTGATATGGGCCTATATTCTTTATTTTTCTTTGGAATTGGGTGAATCTTGGCAACTTTCCAGCTGTCTGGAAACACGTGTGTCATGATCGCAGTATTAACAAGAGAGAATGCTATAGTCGGGTGCCCCGACTATCAGATACCCGTTACTCAGCTAAAGGGAGTGTGAGGGAGATGGATATATAAAACTTGGATCGGGCATAACTTTTTAACGAATGGTCCGATTTGAAAAATTCTACATTTCGATAGGTATTGATAAACACAATAAAACTGCATATTTATCGCAATGTTTTAGTTGTGTTCCTATTGAAAATACCCGTCGAATGAGGAGTCATATGATAAAATCCGACGCTCCGTTCAAAAAATTTCTTCTTCTTCCCAAAATGAAAATTTAATTCTGTTTGTCTGTTTGTCCGCTTGGAAAAACCCGCTAGTTTAGCGGGAAAACTACTACTAAAGCTACAGACTGCTGCATCTCATTTGAAAGGTATTTTTAAATGCTATAAACGCCTTTTATATGCAATTTGTGTATATGTAATAGTTAAAAAGATATGAACGAAAGAAGAAAAATACACAATTTCTGTGATGAAAAAGAATTCTGAGTATTAAATCTTAAAAGAAACTAATTTTAATTATTCATTGAATCTCTTGTTCGTTGTATTCTTTAATTTCGGTTTAAAGCGTTTTCATGAGGATATTTTATTGGATTTATTATTCCAATATAACCGCTGTTTTGATTTTATTATCTACTCCTAAATGTTGTCAAATTTGAAAAAAGTCATGGTAACCTTCAGAACTACGAAATTAAATACGATTACCGAACATACATAGAGAAGTATACATGTTTACTCGCATTCTATAGGATGCCTTGACTTTTTTCCAATTTGACATCATTTAGGAGTAGATAATAAAATCAAAACAACGGTTTTATTGGAATAATTAATCCAATAAAATATCCTCATAAAAACAATTTATTTATTTTTATTTATTTATTTAATAAGTCATCCCAAGGCTACAAGCTTCGAGCTTATTATTAATGCGCTAGTCACAAAAACGTATCAATTAAGGTGAACATATTTAAACTTATTATCTAATACAGCACTTATATTTAATATTTAGGTCGCTTTAAATTTATTAGTTTTGGTTATTATGAAATAATTATAAAAAAAACACTTTTAAGGGTTTAAGGAATTTTATCTTTTAAGGTGTGAGATCAATTTTAATTTAAATTGCGTTGCACTGCTTATATTTTTGATGCTATTAGGTAACTGATTCCATAGTCGAACAGAGTATATGAAAAATTGTCTTTCTAATAGCAGATACCTGTGCCTGACTGAAGTGATATTGTTTACCCTTCGTGATGTTGTAAATTGTAATTTTTCGTATAAGTAGGATGGTCCTTTATGAATAATAATTTTGTGTAGGAGAAGTAGTACTCTAAGTTTTATCTAATCTATTAAGTTTAGGTCAAAGATTTTATATGTAAAGTTAGAAACATGGTCCGCCCTGCGTAAATCAAAGACAAAACGAGCGACATTGTTCACAGCTACTCTAAGTTTATTCAGGCTGCATGAGTCACAGTTTGCAAAGACTTATAATCCATAGAAAAGTTGTGGAATTATACAGGTTTTTGCAATTAGTAGACGGATGTTTGTGGGCAGAAAAAGTTTTGATGATGACAGCGATCTTAGTGTGCCATAGGTCTTACCCACTGCCATTGAAATATGGTCATTCCAGGACAGTGTTCTGTTAAAAATAAATCCTAGGTTGGGTGCATTGTCCACGTATCTTAGAAAACTATTATTAATACTTAAAGGTAGTATGTTTTCAATTTGAATTTACCTTTTGTGGATGACCAGACACATGGATTTTGCAGCGTTCAGACCTAGGCCATTGGTTTTTGCCCACTCACTAACACGGACAAGTTCACTATTACAGACAGTTACACACTCATGAATTCTATTAAGAGGACGAGTAACATACATCTGGACGTCATCAGCGTACATATGAATATCACAGTTAGACATGAAATTAGGAAGGTCATTGATATATAACGTACATAACAGAGGACCAAGAACAGAACCTTGCGGAACACCACGGTTAAGAAACACAAAAGAGGATAAAATGTTAGACAAAACAATTGATTGGCGGCGATTGCTCAGGTACGAAGTCATTAGCTTAATTGCAGTGGATGAAACATTTTATACATTTTTTAATTTCGCACATAAAATATTGTAATTTACTGTGTCGAACGCCTTACTATAATGAAGTAAAACTAAGAATGTCACATTGGAAGAATCCATTTGTTCTCGTACATCCTCTGCAATTTTTAAATTAAAATTAAAATGGCGGAAGTGCAGCTCCTGTGTCTTCTAAAGCCAGATTGTTTATCATTGAGCACTTTATTGTCTATTATAAAGTTATTTATTTATGCCGGCATTAGGTTTTCCAAAATTTTGGACACGTATGGGAGAATTGATATGGGCCTATATTCTTTATTTTTCTTTGGAATTGGGTGAATCTTGGCAACTTTCCAGCTGTCTGGAAACACGGATGTCATGATTGCAGTATTAACAAGAGAGAATGCTATAGTCGGGTGCCCCGACTATCAGATACCCGTTACTCAGCTAAAGGGAGTGTGAGGGAGATGGATATATAAAACTTGGATCGGGCATAACTTTTTAACGAATGGTCCGATTTGAAAAATTCTACATTTCGATAGGTATTGATAAACACAATAAAACTGCATATTTATCGCAATGTTTTAGTTGTGTTCCTATTGAAAATACCCGTCGAATGAGGGGTCATATGATAAAATCCGACGCTCCGTTCAAAAGATTTCTTCTTCTTCCCAAAATGAAAATTTAATTCTGTTTGTCTGTTTGTCCGCTTGGAAAAACCCGCTAGTTTAGCGGGAAAACTACTACTAAAGCTACAGACTGCTGCATCTCATTTGAAAGGTATTTTTAAATGCTATAAACGCCTTTTATATGCAATTTGTGTATATGTAATAGTTAAAAAGATATGAACGAAAGAAGAAAAATACACAATTTCTGTGATGAAAAAGAATTCTGAGTATTAAATTTTAAAAGAAACTAATTTTAATTATTCATTGAATCTCTTGTTCATTGTATTCTTTAATTTCGGTTTAAAGCGTTTTCATGAGGATATTTTATTGGATTTATTATTCCAATATAACCGTTGTTTTGATTTTATTATCTACTCCTAAATGTTGTCAAATTTATATGCAATTTGTGTATATGTAATAGTTAAAAAGATATGAACGAAAGAAGAAAAATACACAATTTCTGTGATGAAAAAGAATTCTGAGTATTAAATCTTAAAAGAAACTAATTTTAATTATTCATTGAATCTCTTGTTCATTGTATTCTTTAATTTCGGTTTAAAGCGTTTTCATGAGGATATTTTATTGGATTTATTATTCCAATATAACCGTTGTTTTGATTTTATTATCTACTCCTAAATGTTGTCAAATTTGAAAAAAGTCATGGTAACCTTCAGAACTACGAAATTAAATACGATTACCGAACATACATAGAGAAGTATACATGTTTACTCGCATTCTATAGGATGCCTTAACTTTTTTCCAATTTGACATCATTTAGGAGTAGATAATAAAATCAAAACAACGGTTTTATTGGAATAATTAATCCAATAAAATATCCTCATAAAAACAATTCATTTATTTTTATTTATTTATTTAATAAGTCAATGCGCTAGTCACAAAATCGTATCAATTAAGGCAAACATATTTAAACTTATTATCTTATACAGCACTTATATTTAATATTTAGGTCGCTTTAAATTTATTAGTTTTGGTTATTATGAAATAATTATTAAAAAAACACTTTTAAGGGTTTAAGGAATTTTATCTTTTAAGGTGTGAGATCAATTTTAATTTAAATTGCGTTGCACTGCTTATATTTTTGATGCTATTAGGTAACTGATTCCATAGTCAAACAGAGTATATGAAAAATTGTCTTTCTAATAGCAGATACCTGTGCCTGACTGAAGTGATATTGTTTACCCTTCGTGATGTTGTAAATTGTAATTTTTCGTATAAGTAGGATGGTTCTTTATGAATAATAATTTTGTGTAGGGGAAGTAGTACTCTAAGTTTTATCTAATCTATTAAGTTTAGGTCAATGATTTTATATGTAAAGATAGAAACATGGTCCGCCCTGCGTAAATCAAAGACAAAACGAGCGACATTGTTCACAGCTACTCTAAGTTTATTCAGGCTGCATGAGTCACAGTTTGCAAAGACTTATAATCCATAGAAAAGTTGTGGAATTATACAGGTTTTTGCAATTAGTAGACGGATGTTTGTGGGCAGAAAAAGTTTTGATGATGACAGCGATCTTAGTGTGCCATAGGTCTTACCCACTGCCATTGAAATATGGTCATTCCAGGACAGTGTTCTGTTAAAAATAAATCCTAGGTTGGGTGCATTGTCCACGTATCTTAGAAAACTATTATTAATACTTAAAGGTAGTATGTTTTCAATTTGAATTTACCTTTTGTGGATGACCAGACACATGGATTTTGCAGCGTTCAGACCTAGGCCATTGGTTTTTGCCCACTCACTAACACGGACAAGTTCACTATTACAGACAGTTACACACTCATGAATTCTATTAAGAGGACGAGTAACATACATCTGGACGTCATCAGCGTACATATGAATATCACAGTTAGACATGAAATTAGGAAGGTCATTGATATATAACGTACATAACAGAGGACCAAGAACAGAACCTTGCGGAACACCACGGTTAAGAAACACAAAAGAGGATAAAATGTTAGACAAAACAATTGATTGGCGGCGATTGCTCAGGTACGAAGTCATTAGCTTAATTGCAGTGGATGAAACATTTTATACATTTTTTAATTTCGCACATAAAATATTGTAATTTACTGTGTCGAACGCCTTACTATAATGAAGTAAAACTAAGAATGTCACATTGGAAGAATCCATTTGTTCTCGTACATCCTCTGCAATTTTTAAAATGGCGGAAGTGCAGCTCCTGTGTCTTCTAAAGCCAGATTGTTTATCATTGAGCACTTTATTGTCTATTATAAAGTTATTTATTTGTGCCGCCATTAGGTTTTCCAAAATTTTGGACACGTATGGGAGAATTGATATGGGCCTATATTCTTTATTTTTCTTTGGAATTGGGTGAATCTTGGCAACTTTCCAGCTGTCTGGAAACACGGATGTCATGATCGTCCGATTTGAAAAATTCTACATTTCGATAGGTATTGATAAACACAATAAAACTGCATATTTATCGCAATGTTTTAGTTGTGTTCCTATTGAAAATACCCGTCGAATGAGGGGTCATATGATAAAATCCGACGCTCCGTTCAAAAGATTTCTTCTTCTTCCCAAAATGAAAATTTAATTCTGTTTGTCTGTTTGTCCGTTTGGAAAAACCCGCTAGTTTAGCGGGAAAACTACTACTAAAGCTACAGACTGCTGCATCTCATTTGAAAGGTATTTTTAAATGCTATAAACGCCTTTTATATGCAATTTGTGTATATGTAATAGTTAAAAAGATATGAACGAAAGAAGAAAAATACACAATTTCTGTGATGAAAAAGAATTCTGAGTATTAAATCTTAAAAGAAACTAATTTTAATTATTCATTGAATCTCTTGTTCATTGTATTCTTTAATTTCGGTTTAAAGCGTTTTCATGAGGATATTTTATTGGATTTATTATTCCAATATAACCGCTGTTTTGATTTTATTATCTACTCCTAAATGTTGTCAAATTTGAAAAAAGTCATGGTAACCTTCAGAACTACGAAATTAAATACGATTACCGAACATACATAGAGAAGTATACATGTTTACTCGCATTCTATAGGATGCCTTGACTTTTTTCCAATTTGACATCATTTAGGAGTAGATAATAAAATCAAAACAACGGTTTTATTGGAATAATTAATCCAATAAAATATCCTCATAAAAACAATTTATTTATTTTTATTTATTTATTTAATAAGTCATCCCAAGGCTACAAGCTTCGAGCTTATTATTAATGCGCTAGTCACAAAAACGTATCAATTAAGGTAAACATATTTAAACTTATTATCTAATACAGCACTTATATTTAATATTTAGGTCGCTTTAAATTTATTAGTTTTGGTTATTATGAAATAATTATAAAAAAAACACTTTTAAGGGTTTAAGGAATTTTATCTTTTAAGGTGTGAGATCAATTTTAATTTAAATTGCGTTGCACTGCTTATATTTTTGATGCTATTAGGTAACTGATTCCACAGTCGAACAGAGTTTATGAAAAATTGTCTTTCTGATAGCAGATACCTGTGCCTGACTGAAGTGATATTGTTTACCCTTCGTGATGTTGTAAATTGTAATTTTTCGTATAAGTAGGATGGTTCTTTATGAATAATAATTTTGTGTAGGAGAAGTAGTACTCTATGTTTTATCTAATCTATTAAGTTTAGGTCAAAGATTTTATATGTAAAGTTAGAAACATGGTCCGCCTTGCGTAAATCAAAGACAAAACGAGCGACATTGTTCACAGCTACTCTAAGTTTATTCAGGCTGCATGAGTCACAGTTTGCAAAGACTTATAATCCATAGAAAAGTTGTGGAATTATACAGGTTTTTGCAATTAGTAGACGGATGTTTGTGGGCAGAAAAAGTTTTGATGATGACAGCGATCTTAGTGTGCCATAGGTCTTACCCACTGCCATTGAAATATGGTCATTCCAGGACAGTGTTCTGTTAAAAATAAATCCTAGGTTGGGTGCATTGTCCACGTATCTTAGAAAACTATTATTAATACTTAAAGGTAGTATGTTTTCAATTTGAATTTACCTTTTGTGGATGACCAAACACATGGATTTTGCAGCGTTCAGACCTAGGCCATTGGTTTTTGCCCACTCACTAACACGGACAAGTTCACTATTACAGACAGTTACACACTCATGAATTCTATTAAGAGGACGAGTAACATACATCTGGACGTCATCAGCGTACATATGAATATCACAGTTAGACATGAAATTAGGAAGGTCATTGATATATAACGTACATAACAGAGGACCAAGAACAGAACCTTGCGGAACACCACGGTTAAGAAACACAAAAGAGGATAAAATGTTAGACAAAACAATTGATTGGCGGCGATTGCTCAGGTACGAAGTCATTAGCTTAATTGCAGTGGATGAAACATTTTATACATTTTTTAATTTCGCACATAAAATATTGTAATTTACTGTGTCGAACGCCTTACTATAATGAAGTAAAACTAAGAATGTCACATTGGAAGAATCTATTTGTTCTCGTACATCCTCTGCAATTTTTAAAATGGCGGAAGTGCAGCTCCTGTGTCTTCTAAAGCCAGATTGTTTATCATTGAGCACTTTATTGTCTATTATAAAGTTATTTATTTGTGCCGCCATTAGGTTTTCCAAAATTTTGGACACGTATGGGAGAATTGATATGGGCCTATATTCTTTATTATACCCTTGCAGAGGGTATTATGATTTCAGTCAGAAGTTTGCAACGCAGTGAAGGAGACGTTTCCGACCCCATAAAGTATATATATTCTTGATCAGGATGACTAGACGAGTCGATCTAGCCATGTCCGTCTGTCCGTCCGTCTGTCCGTCCGTCTGTCCGTCCGTCTGTCCGTCCGTCTGTCCGTCCGTCTGTCCGTCTGTCCGTCTGTTTCTACGCAAACTAGTCTCTCAGTTTTTGAGCTATCGGAATGAAACTTTCCCAAAAGTCTTCTTTTTATTGCAGGTAGTATATAAGTCGGAACCGGCCGGATCGGATAGCTATATCTTATAGCTCCCATAGGAAGGATCGAAAAAAAAATCGTGCAAAAAATTCTAGATTTGATGTTTTTTGAAATATTACTTTCTACTCTTGGGAATATTATTTATTAAATATTTTGGAATTTCGGATTACATTTTTATAAAATCGGATCACTATATCATATAGCTGCCATAGGAACGGTCGGAAAATTAAATGGAAATTAATAGGAAAAAAATTATATCTTTGTTGATTTTTATTACATTGTCTTCTCCTCTGGGATATGACTTTTCTTTGACATTTCAAAATTTCGAATAAAATTTAACAAAATTCGGACGGCTATATTATATAGCTGCCATAGGAAGGATCAAAAAGTTAATGCCGAAGTAATACGAAAGCAGCTAAAATTTGGATTGTTGTAACATATACGCAAGTTAATTTAAATATTATGTTTTTGTACATGAATAGAATTGATCTGCAAGGGTATATAAGCTTCGGCTGGCCGAAGCTAGCTTCCTTTCTTGTTTTTCTTTGGAATTGGGTGAATCTTGGCAACTTTCCAGCTGTCTGGAAACACGGATGTCATGATCGTCCGATTTGAAAAATTCTACATTTCGATAGGTATTGATAAACACAATAAAACTGCATATTTATCGCAATGTTTTAGTTGTGTTCCTATTGAAAATACCCGTCGAATGAGGGGTCATATGATAAAATCCGACGCTCCGTTCAAAAGATTTCTTCTTCTTCCCAAAATGAAAATTTAATTCTGTTTGTCTGTTTGTCCGCTTGGAAAAACACGCTAGTTTAGCGGGAAAACTACTACTAAAGCTACAGACTGCTGCATCTCATTTGAAAGGTATTTTTAAATGCTATAAACGCCTTTTATATGCAATTTGTGTATATGTAATAGTTAAAAAGATATGAACGAAAGAAGAAAAATACACAATTTCTGTGATGAAAAAGAATTCTGAGTATTAAATCTTAAAAGAAACTAATTTTAATTATTCATTGAATCTCTTGTTCATTGTATTCTTTAATTTCGGTTTAAAGCGTTTTCATGAGGATATTTTATTGGATTTATTATTCCAATATAACCGCTGTTTTGATTTTATTATCTACTCCTAAATGTTGTCAAATTTGAAAAAAGTCATGGTAACCTTCAGAACTACGAAATTAAATACGATTACCGAACATACATAGAGAAGTATACATGTTTACTCGCATTCTATAGGATGCCTTGACTTTTTTCCAATTTGACATCATTTAGGAGTAGATAATAAAATCAAAACAACGGTTTTATTGGAATAATTAATCCAATAAAATATCCTCATAAAAACAATTTATTTATTTTTATTTATTTATTTAATAAGTCATCCCAAGGCTACAAGCTTCGAGCTTATTATTAATGCGCTAGTCACAAAAACGTATCAATTAAGGTAAACATATTTAAACTTATTATCTAATACAGCACTTATATTTAATATTTAGGTCGCTTTAAATTTATTAGTTTTGGTTATTATGAAATAATTATAAAAAAAACACTTTTAAGGGTTTAAGGAATTTTATCTTTTAAGGTGTGAGATCAATTTTAATTTAAATTGCGTTGCACTGCTTATATTTTTGATGCTATTAGGTAACTGATTCCACAGTCGAACAGAGTTTATGAAAAATTGTCTTTCTGATAGCAGATACCTGTGCCTGACTGAAGTGATATTGTTTACCCTTCGTGATGTTGTAAATTGTAATTTTTCGTATAAGTAGGATGGTTCTTTATGAATAATAATTTTGTGTAGGAGAAGTAGTACTCTAAGTTTTATCTAATCTATTAAGTTTAGGTCAAAGATTTTATATGTAAAGTTAGAAACATGGTCCGCCCTGCGTAAATCAAAGACAAAACGAGCGACATTGTTCACAGCTACTCTAAGTTTATTCAGGCTGCATGAGTCACAGTTTGCAAAGACTTATAATCCATAGAAAAGTTGTGGAATTATACAGGTTTTTGCAATTAGTAGACGGATGTTTGTGGGCAGAAAAAGTTTTGATGATGACAGCGATCTTAGTGTGCCATAGGTCTTACCCACTGCCATTGAAATATGGTCATTCCAGGACAGTGTTCTGTTAAAAATAAATCCTAGGTTGGGTGCATTGTCCACGTATCTTAGAAAACTATTATTAATACTTAAAGGTAGTATGTTTTCAATTTGAATTTACCTTTTGTGGATGACCAAACACATGGATTTTGCAGCGTTCAGACCTAGGCCATTGGTTTTTGCCCACTCACTAACACGGACAAGTTCACTATTACAGACAGTTACACACTCATGAATTCTATTAAGAGGACGAGTAACATACATCTGGACGTCATCAGCGTACATATGAATATCACAGTTAGACATGAAATTAGGAAGGTCATTGATATATAACGTACATAACAGAGGACCAAGAACAGAACCTTGCGGAACACCACGGTTAAGAAACACAAAAGAGGATAAAATGTTAGACAAAACAATTGATTGGCGGCGATTGCTCAGGTACGAAGTCATTAGCTTAATTGCAGTGGATGAAACATTTTATACATTTTTTAATTTCGCACATAAAATATTGTAATTTACTGTGACGAACGCCTTACTATAATGAAGTAAAACTAAGAATGTCACATTGGAAGAATCCATTTGTTCTCGTACATCCTCTGCAATTTTTAAAATGGCGGAAGTGCAGCTCCTGTGTCTTCTAAAGCCAGATTGTTTATCATTGAGCACTTTATTGTCTATTATAAAGTTATTTATTTGTGCCGCCATTAGGTTTTCCAAAATTTTGGACACGTATGGGAGAATTGATATGGGCCTATATTCTTTATTTTTCTTTGGAATTGGGTGAATCTTGGCAACTTTCCAGCTGTCTGGAAACACGGATGTCATGATCGTCCGATTTGAAAAATTCTACATTTCGATAGGTATTGATAAACACAATAAAACTGCATATTTATCGCAATGTTTTAGTTGTGTTCCTATTGAAAATACCCGTCGAATGAGGGGTCATATGATAAAATCCGACGCTCCGTTCAAAAGATTTCTTCTTCTTCCCAAAATGAAAATTTAATTCTGTTTGTCTGTTTGTCCGTTTGGAAAAACCCGCTAGTTTAGCGGGAAAACTACTACTAAAGCTACAGACTGCTGCATCTCATTTGAAAGGTATTTTTAAATGCTATAAACGCCTTTTATATGCAATTTGTGTATATGTAATAGTTAAAAAGATATGAACGAAAGAAGAAAAATACACAATTTCTGTGATGAAAAAGAATTCTGAGTATTAAATCTTAAAAGAAACTAATTTTAATTATTCATTGAATCTCTTGTTCATTGTATTCTTTAATTTCGGTTTAAAGCGTTTTCATGAGGATATTTTATTGGATTTATTATTCCAATATAACCGCTGTTTTGATTTTATTATCTACTCCTAAATGTTGTCAAATTTGAAAAAAGTCATGGTAACCTTCAGAACTACGAAATTAAATACGATTACCGAACATACATAGAGAAGTATACATGTTTACTCGCATTCTATAGGATGCCTTGACTTTTTTCCAATTTGACATCATTTAGGAGTAGATAATAAAATCAAAACAACGGTTTTATTGGAATAATTAATCCAATAAAATATCCTCATAAAAACAATTTATTTATTTTTATTTATTTATTTAATAAGTCATCCCAAGGCTACAAGCTTCGAGCTTATTATTAATGCGCTAGTCACAAAAACGTATCAATTAAGGTGAACATATTTAAACTTATTATCTAATACAGCACTTATATTTAATATTTAGGTCGCTTTAAATTTATTAGTTTTGGTTATTATGAAATAATTATAAAAACAAGAGAGAACGCTATAGTCGGGTGACCCGACTATCAGATACCCGTTACTCAGCTAAGGGAGTGCGAGGGAGATAGATATATAAAATCTTTGATCAGGCATAACTTTTTAACGAATGGTCCGATTTGAAAAATTTCTTCTACATTTCGATAGGTATTGATAGTCACAATAAAACTGCATTTTTAGTTTTCCAAAATCTTTAATGGTGTGGGCGCCAGACACCTTTCAAAAAATGGTGTAGGGCGATTGAGGGCGTTAGAGGCGTGGCACCATTTTGAAATAAACTTGCGCTGCGTAGGAACTCCAAGAATATGCATGCAAAATGCCAATCCTCTAGCTTTTATAGTTTCCGAGATCTCAGCGTTCATACGGACGGACAGACGGACAGACGGACAGACGGACAGACGGACATGGCTAGTTCGACTCGGCTAGTGATCCTGATCAAGAATATATATACTTTATAGGGTCGGAAAAGCTTCCTTCTCCCTGTTACATACTTTTGCACGAATACAATATACCCTTTTAAGGTGTGAGATCAATTTTAATTTAAATTGCGTTGCTTTGCTTATATTTTTGATGCTATTAGGTAACTGATTCCATAGTCGAACAGAGTATATGAAAAATTGTCTTTCTGATAGCAGATACCTGTGCCTGACTGAAGTGATATTGTTTACCCTTCGTGATGTTGTAAATTGTAATTTTTCGTATAAGTAGGATGGTTCTTTATGAATAATAATTTTGTGTAGGGGAAGTAGTACTCTAAGTTTTATCTAATCTATTAAGTTTAGGTCAAAGATTTTATATGTAAAGTTAGAAACATGGTCCGCCCTGCGTAAATCAAAGACAAAACGAGCGACATTGTTCACAGCTACTCTAAGTTTATTCAGGCTGCATGAGTCACAGTTTGCAAAGACTTATAATCCATAGAAAAGTTGTGGAATTATACAGGTTTTTGCAATTAGTAGACGGATGTTTGTGGGCAGAAAAAGTTTTGATGATGACAGCGATCTTAGTGTGCCATAGGTCTTACCCACTGCCATTGAAATATGGTCATTCCAGGACAGTGTTCTGTTAAAAATAAATCCTAGGTTGGGTGCATTGTCCACGTATCTTAGAAAACTATTATTAATACTTAAAGGTAGTATGTTTTCAATTTGAATTTACCTTTTGTGGATGACCAGACACATGGATTTTGCAGCGTTCAGACCTAGGCCATTGGTTTTTGCCCACTCACTAACACGGACAAGTTCACTATTACAAACAGTTACACACTCATGAATTCTATTAAGAGGACGAGTAACATACATCTGGACGTCATCAGCGTACATATGAATATCACAGTTAGACATGAAATTAGGAAGGTCATTGATATATAACGTACATAACAGAGGACCAAGAACAGAACCTTGCGGAACACCACGGTTAAGAAACACAAAAGAGGATAAAATGTTAGACAAAACAATTGATTGGCGGCGATTGCTCAGGTACGAAGTCATTAGCTTAATTGCAGTGGATGAAAAATTGTATACATTTTTTAATTTCGCACATAAAATATTGTAATTTACTGTGTCGAACGCCTTACTATAATGAAGTAAAACTAAGAATGTCACATTGGAAGAATCCATTTGTTCTCGTACATCCTCTGCAATTTTTATACCCGTTACTCGTAGAGTAAAAGGGTATATTGTATTCGTGCAAAAGTATGTAACAGGGAGAAGGAAGCTTTTCCGACCCTATAAAGTATATATATTCTTGATCAGGATCACTAGCCGAGTCGAACTAGCCATGTCCGTCTGTCCGTCTGTCCGTCTGTCCGTCCGTATGAACGCTGAGATCTCGGAAACTATAAAAGCTAGAGGATTGGAATTTTTTGGAGTTCCTACGCAGCGCAAGTTTATTTCAAAATGGTGCCACGCCCCCTCTAACGCCCTCAATCGCCCTACACCATTTTTTTAAAGGTGTCTGGCGCCCACACCATTAAAGATTTTGGAAAACTAAAAATGCAGTTTTATTGTGACTATCAATACCTATCGAAATGTAGAAGAAATTTTTCAAATCGGACCATTCGTTAAAAAGTTATGCCCGATCAAAGATTTTATATATCTATCTCCCTCGCACTCCTTTAGCTGAGTAACGGGTATCTGATAGTCGGGACACCCGACGAATGAGGGGTCATATGATAAAATCCGACGCTCCGTTCAAAAGATTTCTTCTTCTTCCCAAAATGAAAATTTAATTCTGTTTGTCTGTTTGTCCGCTTGGAAAAACACGCTAGTTTAGCGGGAAAACTACTACTAAAGCTACAGACTGCTGCATCTCATTTGAAAGGTATTTTTAAATGCTATAAACGCCTTTTATATGCAATTTGTGTATATGTAATAGTTAAAAAGATATGAACGAAAGAAGAAAAATACACCATTTCTGTGATGAAAAAGAATTCTGAGTATTAAATCTTAAAAGAAACTAATTTTAATTATTCATTGAATCTCTTGTTCATTGTATTCTTTAATTTCGGTTTAAAGCGTTTTCATGAGGATATTTTATTGGATTTATTATTCCAATATAACCGCTGTTTTGATTTTATTATCTACTCCTAAATGTTGTCAAATTTGAAAAAAGTCATGGTAACCTTCAGAACTACGAAATTAAATACGATTACCGAACATACATAGAGAAGTATACATGTTTACTCGCATTCTATAGGATGCCTTGACTTTTTTCCAATTTGACATCATTTAGGAGTAGATAATAAAATCAAAACAACGGTTTTATTGGAATAATTAATCCAATAAAATATCCTCATAAAAACAATTTATTTATTTTTATTTATTTATTTAATAAGTCATCCCAAGGCTACAAGCTTCGAGCTTATTATTAATGCGCTAGTCACAAAAACGTATCAATTAAGGTAAACATATTTAAACTTATTATCTAATACAGCACTTATATTTAATATTTAGGTCGCTTTAAATTTATTAGTTTTGGTTATTATGAAATAATTATAAAAAAAACACTTTTAAGAGTTTAAGGAATTTTATCTTTTAAGGTGTGAGATCAATTTTAATTTAAATTGCGTTGCTTTGCTTATATTTTTGATGCTATTAGGTAACTGATTCCATAGTCGAACAGAGTATATGAAAAATTGTCTTTCTGATAGCAGATACCTGTGCCTGACTGAAGTGATATTGTTTACCCTTCGTGATGTTGTAAATTGTAATTTTTCGTATAAGTAGGATGGTTCTTTATGAATAATAATTTTGTGTAGGGGAAGTAGTACTCTAAGTTTTATCTAATCTATTAAGTTTAGGTCAAAGATTTTATATGTAAAGTTAGAAACATGGTCCGCCCTGCGTAAATCAAAGACAAAACGAGCGACATTGTTCACAGCTACTCTAAGTTTATTCAGGCTGCATGAGTCACAGTTTGCAAAGACTTATAATCCATAGAAAAGTTGTGGAATTATACAGGTTTTTGCAATTAGTAGACGGATGTTTGTGGGCAGAAAAAGTTTTGATGATGACAGCGATCTTAGTGTGCCATTGAAATATGGTCATTCCAGGACAGTGTTCTGTTAAAAATAAATCCTAGGTTGGGTGCATTGTCCACGTATCTTAGAAAACTATTATTAATACTTAAAGGTAGTATGTTTTCAATTTGAATTTACCTTTTGTGGATGACCAAACACATGGATTTTGCAGCGTTCAGACCTAGGCCATTGGTTTTTGCCCACTCACTAACACGGACAAGTTCACTATTACAGACAGTTACACACTCATGAATTCTATTAAGAGGACGAGTAACATACATCTGGACGTCATCAGCGTACATATGAATATCACAGTTAGACATGAAATTAGGAAGGTCATTGATATATAACGTACATAACAGAGGACCAAGAACAGAACCTTGCGGAACACCACGGTTAAGAAACACAAAAGAGGATAAAATGTTAGACAAAACAATTGATTGGCGGCGATTGCTCAGGTACGAAGTCATTAGCTTAATTGCAGTGGATGAAACATTTTATACATTTTTTAATTTCGCACATAAAATATTGTAATTTACTGTGTCGAACGCCTTACTATAATGAAGTAAAACTAAGAATGTCACATTGGAAGAATCCATTTGTTCTCGTACATCCTCTGCAATTTTTAAAATGGCGGAAGTGCAGCTCCTGTGTCTTCTAAAGCCAGATTGTTTATCATTGAGCACTTTATTGTCTATTATAAAGTTATTTATTTGTGCCGCCATTAGGTTTTCCAAAATTTTGGACACGTATGGGAGAATTGATATGGGCCTATATTCTTTATTTTTCTTTGGAATTGGGTGAATCTTGGCAACTTTCCAGCTGTCTGGAAACACGGATGTCATGATCGCAGTATTAACAAGAGAGAATGCTATAGTCGGGTGCCCCGACTATCAGATACCCGTTACTCAGCTAAAGGGAGTGTGAGGGAGATGGATATATAAAACTTGGATCGGGCATAACTTTTTAGCGAATGGTCCGATTTGAAAAATTCTACATTTCGATAGGTATTGATAAACACAATAAAACTGCATATTTATCGCAATGTTTTAGTTGTGTTCCTATTGAAAATACCCGTCGAATGAGGGGTCATATGATAAAATCCGACGCTCCGTTCAAAAGATTTCTTCTTCTTCCCAAAATGAAAATTTAATTCTGTTTGTCTGTTTGTCCGCTTGGAAAAACCCGCTAGTTTAGCAGGAAAACTACTACTAAAGCTACAGACTGCTGCATCTCATTTGAAAGGTATTTTTAAATGCTATAAACGCCTTTTATATGCAATTTGTGTATATGTAATAGATAAAAAGATATGAACGATAGAAAATTCGTTTAAACTGTTTTCTAGCTTTTTTTTTAAATTTTCTCAAAAACGGCTTTAACGATTTTCCTTACAACTTTAAACTGTATAGCCCTTGAGATTCCTTAAATTTTGGTATATATCATGTTTTTGTACAAAATCAGAAACGAAAATAGCCACTTTTGCCAGGTTAAAACAACTTACGCAGCCAACGGATTGAATTTAGAATGTGCGTATCCAATCTGTATTTTAGGGTCAAGGAATTGTTAAAATTGTTTTAAACCGTTCCATTATACAATTATTAACTTAAATAAATAAATAAATAAATAAATAAATAAATAA